>BACB01000434.1:0-69867 GCA_000338015.2 Ganoderma multipileum BCRC 37180 | reverse complement strand
GTTGACCTGGACTTTCCGGCTCCCCTTCCTCAATTTTCCCTCTATATCCTTGGCCTACTGTACAAAATATATTTCGTCTTTCCTCCGAGTCCTCGCGCGTGTCCAAGCCGGCGGAATCAGCTCTCGAGCAGCCTCGCCGTTCTCACGTGCTCCGAAATTGGTCGACCAATTGGGCGCCTAACCAGGTCGCGCGGACCAATCAGGACTAAACTTCGGGCGCCTGGGACCAATTTAGTCCCCACCCTTGGAATGGCGGGGCTCCCCTCTTGAGCCCAAATGCTGTATACACTGCGTTTTTGCAGAAATCAGCATGGGCTAATCGACGTTGGGGGAGACGAGACCGCACCAGTAGACAAGGCGTAGCCGTACCCCGTACAGGTTGGCTGTGAAAAGTAGCGCAACCCCGCGCGATTTGATGTCGACAACTTGGTCGAGGTCTATCATACTCACGATAGTCAGAAGTCGCCACAGTCCGCGAGGCAGGACAGACCTGCGTCACTCACGGGTTGCTCGATCGAGGATCGCGTTCGCCAAGCTAGCGCGCGCAATCTGCCGTGGACCCGGTTATACGGGTTGCCATCGCGCAAAGCTCAAGATCGACGACCCTTGTCTTCTCAGAGTCCCCACATCTCGTCGCCTCCGCTCTACCTGAAGCTGCAGGCTTATATATCTCACCCACGATGGCTTTTATGAGGACGTTCCTTCTTGATCCTCTGGCAGTCGCACACTCTACCAACTGCGCTCCGAGACTCCCCTCTGCTCAACATTCGACGTTCAACGTTCATCGGGCAGCGGTCAGCACGCATCGGTGAGTCCTCAGCGTTCAACGTCCGTACTCCTAGCTTTCACGAGTACATCCACACTAGACCACATACGTGTTTCTCCCCTCAAATTGACTCTGCTTTTCGTCTCGGAAGACTTCAGCGAGACTAGGCAGGTATATGATCGGCATCACGGACTCGGATACTTGAAACATAGACATCAAGGTGTGTTACCTGTCGCTGCAATATAACATTGCCAATGGGATATCTGCCATCGGCCCAGGTGCGTACTGCTGTCTGGTGTCCCCCATGGGGTTCAACCTCATTCGACTAACCCGAGGGGCGATAGACTATTCCATACGTTGCGATCGCAATACGGGTAATGTAGGATAGAGAGATATTTGTATTCTACTGTCATGTATATATCCTTACAATGTCATAACCGTGGGTGCTGGCGACGTGGTGGCAGCGGCCCCCTACCTAGCCATCACCCCGAAGCTTATTGCACGGACATCGGACAACGGGAAGAATATCGGTATCGGTTAACGTTCCGAGCATAGGAAGGCTTCTAGCCCAAACCCAGGACCCACCTCGAGCGGCTGCCGAGCCGATGGGCATATGGCTCAGATTGTCCGACCTTGAGTAGACAACCCTGTTCGATTTCCAGTCGCACTACCGGTTCTACCTCGGCGTGGTGCCCACATGGAGGTCGTAGACAATGGGGCGACTTGAGGCAGATTTCCCCGATTCGATCCTTGGGTATCATCGGTCGCCAGGGGAGTCGCCAACCTGTCTATTTTTCGGTTCACGCAGTAGTAGTAAGGAGGCACGGTTGATTAGTTGTTGAACCCTTTTCACAGCACAAAGTGGCGGATCTGGTCTGCAAGCAAATGAAAACAAGTATTGTACTTGCCCCGCCGGTCCATAAAGATCTGGGAGCCTGAACTCAGGGGACGCTTTCACAACTCAACTCCAGACTGAGATTATGGCACGAGAAACCATCGTAGTGACAGTGCCTACTACACGAATGCATATCTGTATTATCGTTGAGTTGTAACAGTTAGCACGATAACAACACCATCCACAGCGATACCTAGTAGCGGCCACAGTGGTTCCCACCGAAAAGACTCTTCAAGGCGTGTCCCAAGAAAATCACGCCCAAAGTCCTGCTGGAATTCGACTACCTCCCATTACAGTCTCCGAGGTTCACTGTCTGCGGTGCTCCGAGAGGAAACCCAAGACACTCTTTAAAGCTGAATACGTGTGCACGCTGGCAGCACCAGCGCACGAGGATCGCGCCAGGAGATACCTACCAGCATCGATGAATGGGCGCTGTTAGAGAAGGGCGAGCATCCACAAGCCGTTCCCTGTGCGTAGCTTAAGATCCCGTTGTCAGTCAGCATGCCTGAGGAGCTCAACCCCGAAATGATGACCTGTAATAAATGGGACGTCGGAGATGGTCACAGAAGGATGACGAGAGGAATGGTGAGATGGCGCGCACTGAAAAATTCGCCACCAGAGGTAGCATTGTCGAATATGCTCCCACCACCCAGTGCGGGAGCGAAGAAGTGGACTGCAGGTCTCCCGATGGCCAGACCAGTGACCGCAGAACCGTAGATGAGATTGAAGGCGGCGAGTGGCGCGGAGAACATCGCACACCGGAGGGCGTAGTGAATGAGAAAGCTCAGCGGAAATCAGGAAGGCAATCGTGAGCGATGAACCACAAGCAATCGACAACCAGCTGTTGACGTGAGGTGACCCGACGCAGACGTGCATGGTTTGATGGCAAACTGTGTATGCCTTGCTTGAAACTTTTTCATCGGCTGGTTTCATCGGCTGATGAATTGCTGAGCCAAGGAAGCATGTATGTAGTAATTCCGCCTGGAACGGGCCATTGGTGCGGTTGCCACCAGGTTGCCAATGCTCGAGTGTTGTGCTTCGCTACAACTCTTCAGCGAAACGCCGCCAGAGGGTACGCGCATCAGTCACGTAGTCGAAGACAAGAGATCGCCGCCAGGTTCAAAGGGCGCTGCATGGCCAGAGATACAATGCGGTGGGGCTGAGGCCGCACAGTGCTATCCCCACGTCCCGGCCTCCTGAGGGCCAACCTAGAAACCAAAGGATCAGTATCGTCGTTGTGTATCTGCGTCCGAGTGCATCCTACATGTGGGTCCTGAAGAGTTTGCGACTATTATGCATCGTGTTTGATACGCAAGTTGGTTCACAACGCTAGTTTTTTATGTTCTTCTGCGCGGCGCTGAGGGATAACGTACATACTAGTACTCCGAATGCGCTGGACGGATGGTCACAATCGCAAGCTGCGTTGAGGATTAGCATTCCATGCAAAGCCGTAGACAATAAGTAGAATAGCTTGAGCTGGATGCTGCATCTTACATCGTAAACTTGTCAATGAGAGAGGTGAATGCGTTACAGTCCTGCAAGGCCTTGGGGCAAGAAGGGGGTGTTGCAAATTGGAGACTTGGAACACGACGGGTCACATGCACGTGAACGCATCATCACGTCATATGATCTGTCACTGGATCTCCCTTAATAGGCGCTTCCCCATCCTCGTCCATATCCTCATCGTCTCGCCATGAATTTCCGCGAGGCTCTGCCTGCCCTACTTATGTCCCTGGTTCTGGCTGCTGCTCCGTCGCTGTCTCAGCAAACGTTACGTCGTCCACCGTCAGTATGCGTTGTACGCTTGGAGCACCTTCCCACGTGGATCAACGTCCCTTCTTGGCCAACCCCATTCCGAATCAACTTCGAGTCCTGAACATCGTTGAAATGAACTTGACGGATTCTGGTCCAGGGCAGAAGGATGAGGCCAGATGGCGCGAAAATAATAAGTCGCTGCGGAATGGTCAAATGTCAGCCAACTGCTAGCCAACCTGTGCCCAGTTTCGATTGAGATTATCCATACCACCATTCCCTGCTCATCCGACCTTTCCTCGCGCCTCGACATGGACACGCAGGTGCCCGGGACCCATCTTCAACCTAACGTGCTGGCCACGGCTCGCCCATCGTCCTCACAGTCGGTATCTCCTCGTCGCAATGGTGGCCGAGTTCGGGAGTCAGGCCGTCCATACCTGCCAAAGCTTACCCCTCCCGCATCTGCCCCGAAAGCGCCCGCTCTCCACCCGCTTGTTTACGCACAGCAGCTCGGTTGGTCTGGGCTCGCGAACCCCGGCGGCACCTCTCGACCTCCAGCCCAAGCTCAAGGCGCTTTCAGACAGACCCGTGGCCTCGGGACAGCTGTGTCTCCTCCCTCCTTCCCCCCTGTACCACCGCTAGCTACGACGACGTCGACGTACCCATTCGGCAACTTCCATTACTACTGCGGAAACTTTCTAGGACCTCAGCCACCCCAGCTCCCTCATCAGGCGACAACCTCGGGCATACGACAGCAGGACTTGGCAGCCTACCCCACTCAGTTCTTTCATCCCCAGGCTGCATTTCAGCACCAGCTTCTCGTCCCTGTCTTCGTCCAAACCCAGAAGCAGCAAGCGGCGGCGGGGGACACGGCAGGGCCGGCAACGGAGGCTGCAGAGTACAAGGACCCTTTCGTGTACGTCCAGCCCCCGCCCGCCGCTCTCGACAGCGAGCGGGGCCGCGTGCTCTTCCGACACACGCCCAGGACTCGCATCAGGGTCGCGCAAGCATGCGAGCCGTGTCGAAAACGGAAGAGCAAGGTATTTGGCCGTTTCCTCACTTCGCACAGGTTGCCATTTTCGCTCCATATGTGACCTTTCTTGGCAGTGTACGGGCGTGAAGCCGAGGTGCAAGCGCTGTGATAAGAAGAACCTAGAATGCGTCTACATCGAAGACCATCGAGCGAACAGGATCAAGAGCGTACGGAACCGGATGGTGGCGAACGTTCCTATCACCGAGCTGGACGAAGATTACGACGGCGACAGCGCCCTCCCGCTATGCCCGCCTGCTGCCCCTTCGGGCTCGTCGTCTTCAGCGTACTCTTCCTCGTCGGGCTACTCTTCTGGGAGTGTTCTCGGCAGCGCAGGTCCACCGTCGTCGTCTATTAGTCCTGCATCCGAGGCGCCGCGTCTACCGTTCCCTATCTATGTCCCGCCTCAGGTCCCTCCGCTGGCTCAGCCTTCTGTATCTCAGCCTGGCACTGGAGCCCATGCCCCTGATCAAGATTCCTCTAGCATTGAACCCGCTATCGTTATTGCCCGTGCTCTGGGTCTGACTAATGCTCAAACGGCGGCGCCGACACAACCTACCGCCACGGGGTCCGGTTTCGCGTCTTGTCAGCACCATCTCCTGCGTCCTCAGCAAGTCCTCCAGTATGTTCCAGACGTCCAGAACCTGGCCCCGCAGCAAACCCAACACATGCCCCCCCAGAGCTGTCTGCCGTACGTACTAGGGTCGGGTGAGCCTCCCCATATGTCATTCGCCATATCTCAACGTAATTGCTCCCACAGTCCGCAGGAATGCATTGCTGGAATGCCGAGGCCGCGCTCAACGCCTCTCACGGCGGACACGCACCACGCGCCAATGTGCGCCTCGCGTGGCCAAGGGCAGCGCCTCGCGGCGGTGGCGAAGGAAATGGAGCTGCCATTCCTGCATGCGCCTCCGCCCATGGGCCGGGATCGCTCCTCCGGGTCGTCCTCATCTTCGCGTCCGCACGGCGCCCGATCCGGTGCACAGACGCCCTCCGACTACTTCGCCCTCCCCCTGCCCGCTGGGTCTCAGTCCCAGTCATCATCGGGCGGTGAGGGAGCCGCTCAAGCGGACCTGGATCTGAACGTACCTCCGCCGATGCAACAACACACGAAGTCCGACGGGGCGGCGAGCGGACTGACACAGATGAATCTGGAGTCGATGGCATCGGGCGGCGTACCGCTGCCGGGTGGCCTCGTGTCGGCGGCGATGTCGGGACAGGATTGGGAAGGGGGTTACGCTTTGGAATACGAAGACTGGTTCCGCTCCTTTGTCGGCGAGGGCCTTCCGGATTCGCTCCCGTCCGGCGGCGACCTGTCGTTCTATCGCTAGTCGCCCTTGAGCCACCAATGAAATCATGTTTCCCGCGCTTCCGTCATCACTGTTCTCGCTGTTCAGTGCGTCTGCCCTCTGCGATGATATATGATGTAGTATTTCGAGCGACTTCGAGCCGTGGCTAGGGCAGGACGGTGTAGAATCGGAAGCATTTGTCGGACAATTCGGGACCCATATGGACCCACGATCTTTCCAGTCATTTGCCTACGTGTTTGCCTATAAATGGAAATAGCGCCCGGCATGGGATCGGGATGGGAGCTGTCAACACTCCTGTCCTCCCAATTACAGGCAAAAACCTTTCCGCGCCGCGAACAGGCGTTCGATATGCTCCGTACCCGTCCTCCGGGTCCTCGCTCTCTTCTTCTTAGCACCATCGTCACACCCTCCGCCCGCGCACACACGCGCGTCACCCCAGATGGCCTCCACCGTCCCGCCAGCACCCACCCCAGGTCCCGCGAACGCGACAATGCCCATGGTTGAGCCGTCGGGCAGCAGCAGCAACGTCCCACTCAGCCCCACGAAGGAGATTCCCGTTTTCGAGTTCACGAAGCGCAAGCGGTGGGCGGACCTGCTTGTGACGGAGCTCAACGACACCATCATCCTCGTCCTCTCCGAGGCGTGCCAGGTGTGGTACTGCGGGAACGCGGTCACGGAGCTCCTCGGCTGGCGCGATGAGGAGCTCGTGGACACCGACCTAGTCGATCTCATGAACGGTGCGTCCCAGGTCCTCTCTTTCCTCTCCCCATCCCCGTCTTTCCTCTCCCCTCCCCACCATGTATACGCTGTGTTGTCTGATCCATGGGTCGTGTGACAGTGAGCGACCGGGGCAACTTCCACAATGCGTTCGCGGAGAGCGTGCGAGGGCGCACGGACATGCTCGCGTACGCGCGGCTGCAGTGCAAGCACGAGTTCTACGTGTCGACGGACTACACGTCTGCGCCGCGCGAGGTGCTCTTCGAGATCCGCGGCCGCCCACACTACCTGCCGGACTCGGGCGACTTCAAGTGCTACTTCGCAATGGCCCAGCCGTACCCCAGTCGGAACACCGCCATGTACGTCCCATGCCCTCCGTCTCCCAATCTCCGTTCTTGTCTCGCTCGTTGGGGGAAAGCACAGACGGCTCACAGTACACCCGGACTCGTTGCGTGCTGCAGGCTGAACACGTTTCTCGAGCTGAAGATGGAGAACGAAAGACTCCAACAGCGCGTCGCGCAACTCCGCGCGCAGTCGCAGGCGCTCGACGGAGCACCCGACAGCTTCTTCAACACGTCGGACAACTTCGGAGGCCCGGCAGTCGACAGCGGCAGGACGAATTTCGAGATGGGGGTCGGGTCTAGCCTGGTGCCAGACGCTGACGATGACGGACCGAGGAAAAAGGTAAGTTCCCTCGAACAGTCTGGGGTCGACGCGCGTTGCTGACGGTGGTGATGTTCGCCCCGCGCTCCTCCCACATTTCTCAGCTGAAGCGAGCGGCGGCCGAGCAACATGTGTGCGTGACTTGCGGACGGACGGATTCGCCGGAATGGCGCAAAGTGCGTGTCCCTGTGATGTGTTCTTATTCGGTTCCCAGTGCGTCATATGTTTACCGCGTGGAACAGGGTCCCATGGGCCCCAAGACGCTTTGCAATGCCTGCGGCCTGCGGTGGGCGAAGAAAGCCCGCAAGAACGGCGACGGCGACGGTGAAGGCGACGGAGCGCAGAGTGGTGGTTCCAGCATCGTCTTCTAGGTCTCTCGCACAGCGCCCCCATCGCCGTGTTATGTCATACACGTCTACTTTCCCTTCGGAATATCGGGTTATTGTGGATTCTCGGACGTCCTCTCCCGTTTCGCGACCGTAACTGCTTCCCGAATCCCGCGCATTACTTGAGGTTTACGACGACGCATCAGGAAATTGAGACGCCCGAGCACAGCCTGCGCTTCCAGTTTTCCTCGATCGATCATAAGACCGGTCTCGACCCTTCTTTGTCTCCTTGACCTCCTGGCCCCCACGATGCCCTGTATACACGCTTCAAACGGATCCCTTGCAGTTGCAACTATGGCTGATACCCCTCGCATCGCGGATACCTCGCCACAACACTGGAAGTACATCTCCGAGGGAGGTTCCAGCATCGTGTTCTCATACTCCGGTCCGCCCCACCCCAGCTTCGACCGAACTGCGCTCCGACTCCGCAAAGCTCCGATCCCTGAACACGAAAACGAGGATCCAGAGCAGTGCCAGCAACCGCAGCTTACAGCGGGCGAGGAGGACGAGCCGGACGACCCGACGATCGTCTTTCAGCACACGGTCATCGAGAGGCTCGTTCCGAAGGAGATCCTCCCACGGCTCGACACCGTGCGGGTTGAGTCCGCATGGCTCCAGGAGCTCTCGGACCTGACAGAGCCGCACAGGCCGATGCAGAGGCGGATGAAGGATAGGATCGATAAAGGGCGGAGGAAAGCGGTGCTCGCGACGGACTTAGTGGGCGGGAGCGGATGGGCGGTCGAGATCAAAGTGCGTCCGTCTCCCGCGTTCGTTCAGAACTTCGATAACCCCTCCTCCCCCTCTGCGCGTTCTCGAATCTCCGGCTGGCCCGGAACGTTAGCCGAAATGGGGCTTCCTGCCCGCGCCAGCGTACCTCTCGGAGGAGACGCGCGGGATCAAGATGCGAACATGCCGGTTCTGCATGCACGCGCACATGAAGAGCGCGCAGGGCGAGCACGTCGCACTCGGGTACTGCCCGCTCGACCTGTTCTCGCGTGATAGGCTACGCGTCACACGCGCGCTGCATACGCTGTGGGGCGTCTGGATCGCGACCGGGGCGGCCGTGAACAATCTTAGGGTGTTCGTCGACGGCCAGAAGCTCACGCCGACTGCCAACGTGCGTGTCTTCCCGTAGGATTAACCTTGTGTGTTGCCTAACTCATGCACGTCTACGTCTATACCCTACTTCGACGTCCGCCCATGTCCACATGCGCTGCTTCTGTGTCACTCGCGGCCAATAGCCAATCTCCCTCGCGCCCCTCGCAGCACAGCTCTTCCCGAATGCGTCGCCTGGAGAACCTTCATCTCAGACTCTCGACACGATCCGCGACGCGTTTACGTCCGCGCTCCTGCCCCTCCTTCTCGACACCCCGATCCTCCATATCCTCTCGACGCTCCAACGCACGCTAGACGCGCTCGACGTCGAAGGTCTCTCCGCGCTCTGGGCCCATCTGCGTCCCGAGCACACGTCCAAGCTGGGCGAGAACGAGCGCGATCCCGACATCGCAGAATGGACGCATTTCGTCGACACTTACCTCTCCCGGCGCTCTAGCGAACGCGACATTGCGGGGGAGACAGAGGAAGAGCTGCGGTACCGCATGCATGCGTATCTCCTCTCCGCGTCGTTCAAGGACTGCTCGCTCATCCTGCGCATGCGACCGGGCCAGCCGGGGACCATCACGGTCATCGACCTCGACGTGAAAGGCATCGACCGCTTGGCGAAGTGGGCGAAGCTGGATCGGAAGATCGTCGAGTCGTACAGGGGAATCGTGCCGCGGGACTGCGTCGATAGCTGGGTTGCTTCTGTTTGAAGATTCTTTCTCCTGGACTCGGGGAGAGGCTGGATTTCCGCCGGCTCTGGTTACTTGCTGGTTCGCTTCCGCTATGCTCTGGGAGGCTCCGGGTGCCCCCTGTGTCTCTGGTCCACGATGGTGCACATGTACATTCATAAACGTCAATGTCATGTACCCGAACCCCTCATGGTATCTCAGTTGGTTTCGGCACGCTTCTATGGACCCTATGCGTCGGAAGATGCCATTTACATTTTGGAATAAGATTAAGGTACAGTATGGTTTTGCAAGATGACATCCAGACATGACGAACATAGACAGAGCACGATCGGGAAGGGGATAAAGGGATCGAGAGAGCGAATCAGCAGAGCAACGAATGTCCCCACAAATCACGAATATCCAGGTATTGTAAGTTACATCTACGTGCGCGACGTTCTATAATGTCGCGAGTCCATCAGGCATCTGACCCAGTCAACAGAAGATTGACGATTGTTCGAGCAGTTTAGATGATGCAGTAGCCGCCATCCACGCGGATCTCAGTGCCAGTCATGAACCTCGACGCGTCGCTGGCCAGGAAGACGATCGCGCCAGCGAGGTCTTCGGGCTCGCCCATCTACGGTCAAGCGCGTCGTGAGCGACAGCCGACAAAAAGAGGGTCGCAACAGAAATACTCACGCGTCCCATTGGCGTCAGGCTCTCCCAAGTTTTCTGCGATCGCACCCCAACGCATCAGCATATGACCGGGCTAGAGCAAGACTAGCAAGGACGCCATACCTTGAGCTCCTGGTCGTGTGCGAGGATGGTGCGCGTGAGCTTCGTGAGCATGTATCCGGGGCTGGAAGCGGAGGCGGCAAAGTTCGGTTAGAGCGATGGGAGCCGAGAGGCATGACGTCACACCATACCTGAGAGTGTTGACGCGAACGCCCTTCTTGGCCCACTCCACGCCCAAACTCGCAGCCATATGTTTTACCGCTGCATGCGACCGTCAGCAGATGCCCCAATCCGCCCTCAGCAGGAGGGCTCGTTGAAACACGCACCGGCCTTGGCAGCATTGTACGGGGTCTGGGGCTGCGGGATGTTGACGATCTAGACAGAGTGTGGGGTATCAGCCGCAGTTCCGCCGACAGGTGATCGGAAGAGCACCCACGTTGGCGCTCATGCTGGCAACCAAAACGATGCTCCCTCCACCCTGGGGAATCATGTTACGCGCGGCCTCGCGCGCGGTGAAGAATGCACCATGGACATTGATGTCGTACAGACGCTTTATCCGGTCGAACGGGTAGCTGGGAGGGAAAAGGGAAAAGGACGAAGCGTCAGTACGAGTGGAACGACGGAGGAGACGCCGTCCACGCACTCAAAAGCGGAGTAATTCTCGACAATTCCTGTGGGGATAATAGCAATTCGCGGTGAACACGTTGGGTCGCGCCACGGACAGATCGCGGCGATGACGAACCTGCTGACGCGACGACGGAGTCAACGCGCCCGTACGTGTCCATGACCCGCCTGAACGCCTGCTGCACCGAGAGCTCCGACGAGACATCGCATCCGATCCCAATGACCCGGTAGTCGCTGGGCTCCATCTCACTGTCAACTTCACACCTTATCAGTAACGTGTTGCAAGCAGACCGCAGAATGGGAGGTTGAGGCAGTGGGGATGGTGTGGGCACTGGCGGGAGAAGGATGATCGGAAGTCGGGCACTGACCGCATGCAGCCTTG
The DNA here is from genome assembly GCA_000338015.2 of Ganoderma multipileum BCRC 37180. NCBI lineage: Eukaryota > Fungi > Basidiomycota > Agaricomycetes > Polyporales > Polyporaceae > Ganoderma > Ganoderma multipileum. The sequence continues at coordinate 58,841 of BACB01000434.1, read as the reverse complement.
ACGAGCTCCTCAGCGGCGTGCTCCGCCTCGTCCTCCTTGAGGTCGACAATAGCCAGAGACGTGCATCCCGACTCGACGAACGCGCGGCAGAACTCGTTGCCGAGGCCGCGCGCCGCCCCAGTCACAACGGCGACCTGTGCAAGCAAGACGCGCGGAGAGTCAGCAGGGCCGCGGATGAAGTAGAGAGGGCGCGCGCACCTTGTTTGACATGGAGAAGTCGGGAAGGGCCTTGACGACGCGCGCCTTGGCCGCGATGCTGTTGAGCCTCGCCGCGGCATCGTCGCTGTTGAAACGCGCATGAATGAGGGCGGGGCGGGTTGCGCGGGGAGCCCGGAGGAGGGCGCGCGAGGCAGTGGGGAGGGAGCGGGCGAGGACGGAGGGGGCCATGAGTGGGGGGAGATGGTGGATGTTGGGAGAGAGGGAGGGGGGTGGGGCCGAATTTATTGGGTGGGGAGACGGGTCGGGGCGCGAGACCCTGAGGTGGGCCAGACTCTGAGCCAGTCAAGTCTAGGAGAACCGTCAAAGGTCAGACTCGCGAGTGGCCGTGGCCCGTGGCTCCCTGCGCGGTCGCAGGCCAAGAGGCGGCTCTCTGCCACGCGACGATTGGCCCCCTCCGCACCCCCTCATTGGCTCGACTATCCCGCTCGCAACTCCGGTCCGACTCCCTTTGCAGGGCAGCGCCTCTTCCCCGACTTTATCATTCCGTTCAAGCGAAAGCCCAGGTTCCCCGCACCCGCAGTTTGCCTCGGACGTCCTCCTACCAGGCCGAGCAAAGCCGAGGATGTTGTCTCGAACAAGGTCTTAAAAGTGTCTTAAAGCAGCGATCATCCGTCACTCATGATCCGCCAATGTCGAGCATATGAGATCGTCAGTTTGTTATATTCACAAACGCGCGGATCGGGGGAGAGAGATGGAGAGCCATAGGTAGCGGAACAGAGGTAGGTATGAGGGGTCATATGTGCGAACGAGCGTGGGGTATCCGTTCAAGCCGAGCAACAACAGGATAGCAAAACCGAATAAACACATCTAAAGTAGATAGCTCTGTAACTGTAATAAACGTAAGAGGTACGGAACGAAATCGAATACATGACCAGAGACGAACGTCAAAATACCGTGGCGGAGGATGATGAATGGGGAAGCCGACCGGAAGCACCCAACGCGACACGGTCTTCTCCGCCAGGGAGAACATAGTACACTATCTCGGCGTCGAACGCCGCCGACGTCGATCGATGGGCAGAGGAAATGTAGAAGACGCGAGGATGACAATGACTGGGAGCGGGGCGAAGCGAGAGGCAGAGTGGGCGCAGGAACAGGAAGAGCGATGGCCGATAGGGAGGGAAAGAGGCGGAGGATAAGGTAAAGAAGGAGCCGACCCAGGCAGATCCAAAAACGTACACAGCACCACCGCACCCGCACCGATCATAGACACGCAAACTTCGACTTGCGCCGTTGCAGCTCTTCCATGCGGTTGTCCAGCTGAGCTCGCGCGCGTTCCTTCGCCCGCCGCTCCTCGTCCAGGCGTGACTCGAGTGACTGCTTCTCCTCCACGATGGACCGCCGCACGTTCACGACCTCTGCCTTCGCGTCCGCGAGCTCCGCGCGCAAGTTCCCCATCTGTGAGGTGAGGGTATCTCGCTCGCGTGCGAGCTCCGTCGCTTGCATCCGTGCCTTCCGAACTGTGGATTAAGGCCGTGATCGTCAGTTGGGCTGCCACAACGCACATTGCCGAGGGACATGATGCGGCCACAGAAGCGAAGGAACTCACGATTTTTCTCCGAATCACCAAGCGATGCCTCGAGCGTAGCGACCATGTCCATGTGAGCCTGGAGATCAGTCTCGCAATGGGTCAGCTGCTTGTTGAGCGTCTTGATCATTGCTTCCTGCTCGTCAATCTGCTTCGATTGTTGCGCGAGCTGCGCAACAATCTTCGCATCGAGCTCTCTGGGCCCAGCGAGTGGTGATGGCAGGCCGCCAGCCACTGAGTGGTTAATGGATGTCGCCGGGGTGGATGGTGACTCTCCGTCGACGCTGATGCTGCGCGAGGAGATGACGGTGGATGAGGATGAAGCATTCTGCTCGTGAATGATCCGAGGAGCGGGAGGAATAGGAACAGTCGGAGGGGGAGTGGGAGGCGGCAACTTGCCAGGCGACATAATGCCGGTCGCACGTGTGTAAGACACAGCGCGTTCCGTCGGCGGACGTGTTGGTGATGTTGGGCTGCCCAGCTGCTGCTGGAGGTCGCGGAGAAGCGCGTCCTGGCGGCTTTTCTCGGCCGTGAGCATGTCCATCTCGTCCTTCGTACGCTGGAGGTTCTCTTGCATCTCTGCGATGACTGAGCGATGCCTCTCGAGCTCGTCGACGAGTGATTGTCGCTTGGACGCCTCCTTGACAAGTGCTGACGTCTCGTCCCGCGTCCGCTGGAGGTCGGCACGGAGCTTGTCAACCTCAGCTGCGAGTTCATCGCGCTCGCCGTGAATGGCCGAGAGTTCCGTTTCGAGAACGGTGATGGACGCCGTCTTCTGCTGGATCGCCGACTCATGCGCCTGACGCATCTCCTCGCGTGCGTGTGCCCACTCGTCCGACGCGGCTTTGTGGGTATCGAGCTCGTCCAGGAGGTTGTTGTGCTCTTTCGAGAGGCTCTCCAGTTCCTCGGCGTGCTTCTTACGAAGATCTTCGAGAAGGGCGTTGTGGCTCTGAAGCAGGGTTTCGCGCTCCGCGGCATGGGTCTTCTCCATCTCGGTCAGCGTGGTCTTCAATTTTTCCCTCTCAGATGCAAGCACGTCTTGGCCATGCGACTTGGCGCCTTCGAGTTCCGAACGGTGCTGTTCCTGGGCGGCCGAAAGGGCAGCCTGAGCCGCAGTGAGAGCAGCTTCGTGCTCGGCCTTGAGAACAGCGACCTCTTCAGCGTGCTCCTTGACGAGAGAGGCACGCTGATCCTCCGAGTCAGAGGTCAACGACGAAAGCGTAGATTTGTGCGACTCCGTGAGAAGTTCGAGTTCCTCTACATGGGTACGTTGGAGGCCCGCGATAGTGGCTGCATGTTCGTCCTTGAGAACCTTGAGCGCTTCCTCATGTTGAGTCTGTGAAGTCGATTGTTGCTCCTCTGCCGTCTTCCGACCGTCCTCCGCCGTCCTCTTCGCCTGTTCGATCTCAGCGCGCAGAGCAGCTTCCGAAGCGGCACGCTCCGCTTTGCTCTCCTCCAAAGCAGCCCTCAAACTCGCGATCTCCTGGGCTGACTCCTCCTTCAGCTTCATGATCGTGGCGGAATGTTCCTCGACAAGCTTCTCCAAGGCGATCTGGTGTTCCTTCTCCTTGTCGGCGAGCGCACGGCTGTGCTCAGACTGGAGGCGCTCCACCTCATCGCTGAACTGGAGCTCCTTGTTGGCCAGGGTCTGAGAGTGGTCCGCCTTAAGTCGCTGGAGGGACTCCCGGTGCTGGTCGAGCTTCGCAGCAAGCGCTTGGGTGTGCTCCTCCTTCAGCCGCTGCAAGTCGTCCGAGAACTGCTGCTCCTTGATCTTGATGGCCGAAGCGTGTTCCTCTTGCAACGCATGCAGGGCGACATCGCGGGCGGACTCGGACTCGGAAAGAGAGCCCTGGCGCGCAATCTCCGCCATGCGGAGTTCGCGGGTATGCTCGTCCTTCAGACGCTCCATCGCGGTCGCGGCCTCCGCCGCTTGCTTCTCGAGGGCTTGGGCATGGTCGGCACGGAGCTTGGTCAAGGCGTTGTAGTACTCCTCCTCGGTGCGCGATAGGTGAGCGGTGTGCTGCTCCTCGACGGTCTTCATCGACACCTCATGCTCCACGGTGAGATTGGCGAGGACATCGATATGCGCAGTCTTCGCCTTCTGCAGAGTTTCTTCCGCTTCCTGCGCACGCCGACGAATTTCCTCCAGATGGTCACTCTCGAGCTTACCGAGTGCAGCGGCGTGCGCAGTCTTGAGGACGTTAACGGCATCTTCGTGATCGGAGGTTGCCTTGGCGATAGCTGCGTCATGCTCCGAGCGGGTACGGTCAAGAAGTTCAGCCGCCTCGTCGAGCCGACGACGCAACTCCTCCTCATGCTCCGCTTTCAGTTTGCCGAAAGCCTCCTCGTGCTCGCGCTGAGCGTTCTCCAGTGCAGAAGACGATTCGGCAACCTGGGCATGAACGTCGCTAAGAGAGGATCCGTGCTCTTCTTTAAGTTTGGTGAGAAGTGCGTCGAGTTCGGCCCCCTTGGAACGAAGCGCCTCCTCATGCGCGGTCTTCAGTTGCTGAACCTCGGACGCGTGTGTCTCTTCGGCTTGCTTCAAAGACTCGATGAGCTTGCTTTCGCGTTCCTTGAGGTCGTCCAAGGCAGTCTGAAGTTCAGCTTGCGAGCGCTGCGACTCCTCTAGGGACTGTGTCAACTCCAACTCTCGGGTTTGAAGAGTCTCCATCTCCGCGATGTGCTGAGCGTGGTTGGCCAAGTCCTCTTCATGCTTCTTGCGAAGAGCTTCAAGCTCCGTACTCATGTTGAGGGCCTAATATGGCATAAGTTATTCAACGCATTTGAACATCCTAGGGTCACGCTTCACATACCTGATCTCGGGAGAGCACCTGCAAGTCCTCATGCTGTTTACGGACCTGGTTGAGCTGCGCAGTGAGGTCGTCAATAACCGTCTTGTGGCTGGACTCTTTCTGAGCCATAGATCTTCGAATGGCATATGAAGTTAGACGGCGACATATGTGAAGATATGTCTACGTACCGCATCAGCTCATTGAGTCTTTCCAGAGACTCGTCTACGTCGGATGAGGTGTAATGGTTGACATGGTGGAGATCCAGGCTCTTTCGGATTTCGCTAAACTGGGTGATAGTCTGGGGTGAAAGGTGAATGAGAGCTTCGCCATTGAGCTCGGGAACATCTCGTTTGGCGGGTGGTTGAGTGGTGGTATTTGGCTGGTCCTTCTCCTTCAACGTCGTCTCGAGAGCGGAGATCTCTGCCTCTCGCTCCTTGATGACGTCCTGGAGGCGCATGATTTCCTCTTCAAGGCTGGCAACGGAACGTTCGGTGGGGGAAACTGAAACGGATGGCAGAGAAATGGACAAATTGGGACGCGAATGGCCGGGTGATGGAGAGATGGAGCTACTAGTGCCGTGGCTGGACGTAGAAGCTTTGCGCGACCTGGCCGAGGACAGCTCCTGCGAGAGCGATACAGACTGCGATAGCGACCTGACTGCCGTGTGATTAGGAGGCACGTTCTCACTACTGCTGGATACATACCTCGAATGGAGAGACTCCGACGAGGCCGCATTGCGGAAAAAAAGCCGCCGGGCTGATCCGTTCGACGGCTCTTGGTCCCTGAGCCTGCTCATCCTGCGCCTAGGGGAGCCATCTCCGTGCTCAGGAGACTCGGGGATGGGAACAGGAGCATTAACCTTGGCCTCTTGCAACTGAGCAGCCAGATCAGCGATCTCACGGAGAGCATCGCGGTACTTCGCCGTGACAGACGACAGGTCCGCCAAGGTGGCCGTGTGAGTCTGCTGGAGGGCAACTAGCTGGGTCTCGAGTGAGCCGTCGGCCTCGTGAAGGGACGAGACCTCCGAGTTGGCACCATTCGTCGTGGTTCCATTCGTCGTGGTCCCGTTCGTCTTGGTCGGGGAGACGCCTTCAAGTTCCTTCTTAGCCTTCTCCACCTCACTCGCCAGCTCACCCAGCCTCTCCCTCTCCTCGCTCGCAGCCCTCTTCTTCGCCTCCCACTCCTCCATCCTCTGCTCCAACTCCCGGACCTTTGCCTCCCTATGCTCCAAGTCCGACCTCCAATTCTCACCGTCCTGCTTCAAGCCCTCCAGACGGGACTCCAGCGCCAACACCTGGTCGCGACGCTTCTCACATTCGCACTCGAGTTTCTCCACAGTATCCCGCAGAGAGAGGACCGACTCGTCGGATTTTGCAAGACGCGCTTCCAGGTCCGCGATATATGCCGAAGAATGCGACTCGGTATCCTTGTAACGCGCGAGCTCACGCTTCAAATCGGTAATGGACCCGCTTGACGACATCTGGGATTCGTCGTACTGCCGGACCTTCTCCTCGAGGTCGTGAACGTAAGCCTGCGAAACGAGGTCAGTAATGCAACGGAACGAATTGCGAACTCTCTCATGCCTCCGTTGACGCTTCACGTTCTGATAACTTCGCGACGCGAGCCTTCAGCTCCTCCACGTACAACTCCGTAGTGGAATGGCGCTCAGCGAGGGCGTTATACTCGTTCTCCTTCTCGTCGTAGAGGTCGTTCGTGTGACGAAGAGCAGCACGGTTGAGCTTGAGCTCCGCCTCGATCGCGCTAATGGTCTTCTCATACTCCTCGATGACCGGTCCAACGATCTCCTCGTACTTGGCGGTCCCTCCAAGACGGCCACCAGTCGCGTTTCTCTGCCTGTCCGCGAGCTCGTTTCGCAACCGGGTGAGCTCCTCGGTCCGCTCGACGTACTTCTCGCGTAGGTCCTCGTAGTTGTTCTGAAGTTCCGTCATCTGCGCCAGGACCCTCTTCGGAGCCCCCTCCGAGGAATCGGAAGATGAGCTTGGGGCGACCGCGACCGAACCTCCACCCCCTTCCTTGATCTGCTTCAACTCCTTCCTCAGCCGCGTGACCATCCCCTGCAACCACTCGACGTCATCCCACCCATCCTCCTTCTCGTTCACGACAGCACGGTTCTTGATATTCCTGGCCCGGTTCGCGTACTTCAACGTGTTGATGGTCTCGTTCACGTTCCACTCAGCGGGGCTGACACATGCGATCATAAGTGTATGCGCATTGCCTCCGAGTGAGTCTTGGAGCAGACGCGTGAGCTTTGAGTCGCGATACGGGATATATGATGCGGTATGCGTCTTCGCCTTCGAGGGGTCACCGAGAGCGGAGATGACATTGCCCAGGGCGAGAAGGCCACTGTTGATGGAGATACCCTCCTTGACTCGCTCGCCAGCGGCGGCCGTGCGTTTCAGCTATCCGGCAGTCAGAACCGAAGACTCATATCTGGAGCAGGGCACGTACCCGTTCCGAACCAGCCAGGTCTACGAAATGGAATTTGGAGGTCACCGTAACCCACTCGCCCCGCTCCTCACCTCCCTCCTTCGCGCCATTCCTCCCGGCATCCGGTGACAAGAATCCAAGCGAGCTCGCAGGGCGTCCACCACGGGCGATGGCGGATTGGAAGCTCGGCGTTGCGGGACGGCCGAATGTGGGCGACGAGACCCGGCTTCCGCCCGCAGCGCCGATCACAGAACCAGGGCGCGCGATACGAGAGGGTGATCGTCCATTCGGAGGAAGAGGGGAAGATGAGCGTGGAGGCGGACCGCTCCCGGTAAACTTCTTCTGCGTCAGGGTCAGGGAAAAGATGGCATGAGAGCGCGAGGATTGTGCGTTCATGTCAGTCTCGTTCGTGCGCCTAATAGAGGCACCCTGACGGATCAAGCTGGGCGAGGGAGGCGTCAGAGATGTCCTGAGAGCTACGCCCGCGGGCATGCCGCGGTGTATCGCAAAAAAGCACGACAGGCGCAGGATGGAGGGGCGGAGGAGTGACGGAAGCAACAAGGATGAAGCACTCACTTCATGACATCGTTGGCATTCTTCACAGAGACCTCACGGAGACCCTCCCAGATGATGTGACCCTGCTTGTCCTCCCGAATTTGCACGTCGCGTTTGCCGGCAGTACCGTCCGCCAAGAGGTCAATTAGGTCTTCGTTGTAGAGTTCAATATAGGAGCCCTTGATAGTGTAGTTCCAAGTCCCGCTACGTTGTTCCTTGAGCTCCCTGCAACGAGTAAAGATCATGGAAATAGACCGGGGAATGATACCCATGCCGTTGTTTGGGTCCGTGGGGTCCGCGTCCAAGTCTATACCAGTCATGGTAAACGTTTTACCGCTGCTGGTCTGACCATACGCCAAAATGGTGCAGTTATAACCTTCCGTGAAGCGAGAGATGAGGGGCTGCGCAGTGGAGGTGAACATAGCATGCTGTGTGGTGGCAGGGGGGTGGACTTGGTCGAAGGTGAACATCTGCTTTTTGGCGTTGTTGGCCGAGGACGAGGTAGGTGCAGCTGGAGCACCAGGACCAGGAGAAGGAGTGGCATCCACGCTGACAGTGGTGTTTGAGGCGGCGTTGATAACATTACGCTGAAAGCGGGTCGGAATGGAGGTGAGGTCGTGCTGGGTGGTGGGGCGGATTCGAAGGGCTGGAATTGCGTTACATGGGGTACGAGTGGGAAGAGCTGGAGACAGGCTCACCGACTTGCACCGAGGTGGAGGCCGCACTAAGGGGCTGTGGCGGCGCCATGGCGGGAGGCGTGCGCGGGGGCGGCGAGAGCGCAGAGCCTCGACGACGTCCGGTATGTCAGGGAGAGGGAAGGAGGATGGGGGAACAACGAACGGAAGTTGCCTGGGTTGGGATCACTAGGCTGGCGGCGCTTCTAGCCCAATCACCGACCTGCATTAAACGCTCTTATAAATCCGACTACTAATCATCTTCTAATATCTAGTCGTCTCTTGTATTCGAACCGTGAGGGCCCCTTTTCCTGCCCCATCCATCCTTCACCTCACTCTGAAACACTGTCTCCCAGAGTACCAAGCGATTATAATGTATACTGGAATCTCGGGCCCCGAGCGTACTGCACTTACGACTTTCGCCATTTTCTTACAACTTAAAACCCCCGACGGGTGAGATGCCACGGTGCCGACTACGGCTGCGGCCCTCGGTCCGCCGTTTTCTACTTACCGACAGCGCCAAATCGCTGATATTTGATGTGAATGCGCCCCCATGCGCCTCAGGTATCCCGCTGACGAGTGGCTGTCGACAGTCGTAACCACCTCAACGCCACGGTGGCACCAATGTCCGATAATGGTAAGCAAAGGCGAGGCCGGATATAGCGGCATCCAGGACATACTAATCCTAATTCGACCGTGCGATTTGAACCTGTGTTCTTTGAAGGGACCAGGAAGGGAGGCATGCAATGGCAAGTCAAGATCTGAAGATCAAGAACGGTTCCCGTAGGTGATTCTCGTAGGACAACACTGCCTTGTGTGTATGTGCATGTCTCTTTGAAACAACGAGATACTTGGATGGTGATTATGGGCCACCATGTAACTGTTCCTCAGATGATATAGATGCTTACACTGACCACTGGCAGGGCACTCACTATGCGGCACAGGCGTATGACGATATATTCAAGCTGGGAAGTTAGACGTTCCAACCCTAAACCTCATGACACAAGAGGGTTTGCAGGTCGGGATCGAATGGCAACCTCTGCCACTGATGCTTATCCTCATGCATCATTGTTCAGTAATATCATGGCAGGTCGAGACGATCGAACAGTACTCACCGCTCCACAGCTCATCGTGTGGATGTTTCAGCTTTTGCAGCGGACATAACAAAGATTTACGAACCCAAGGCAATCCGACAAGATCCTTTCTCCCCGTCTCCGGAGGTCTCCGCAAGGTGCTGCGTTCTCGCGGGAAAGAAACTCCATCCACAAAGCACACTTGGCTGAGTTAACATCGAAATCTAGTTGAGAGCGATTGAGCCCACCCTATGCTCGCTTTTCACGTGACCGAGCTTATGTAGACAGCGCGCTTCAAGCATGGGCGCAAATATATCCATGAATGAACTACCACCCAAAACCTCGCCTGTGTAACGTCGGGCTGTTGCATTGCGGAAACATGCATGTTCAGGAAGGCGAGGCCCACCTACGCATAGTGTGTGCTAGACGACTCCCAAGTGATACAAGCGTGTAGGGCCGTGCGGCATAGCAAGCCATAGAAAGAAAACCATCGAAGCAGCGGTGTCCGTCTTCAGGACGAGTCGGGTGGGGGAAGTAATCGTCGCTTGCCTTAGGCACGCCTAGCGCAGAACCTCGAGCTCATTCGACGGCGCACATGTGAGCCTCACCATCATGTCAGATAGCTGCTAGTGGGTGAGGAGGTACCGCTGTTGTCCTCCACGGCTAGAGAGTTGACTGTGAGAATGAGTTTAGCTAGCCACACATGGCGTAGGCATCTGATAAGAGGGTTAGCAATGGATAACGCGAAAGGAGTACGACGCACATACTTGATGCTCAACACCGCAGGAAGACTTCATGCTGGAGGAGTTCATGCAGTTCGCGAGGCTTGCAAGTTGCAGAACAAGTACCACTCCGTGAGCAAGGGCACGTGCACGGTACATTGACTCCAAAAGAGTGCCTGATGAGTTTCCTGTTCCTCTAATATTGTCAAAGCATCTGAGGCGTCATATGTGGAAGCCGGCCGGAATAGCGGGTAAGTTGTGTGGACGAGGAGCTCGAGTACCAAGTTACGTATTTCGAAGTGATCCGTGTGCCCTGTTGAACCGATCTCGTTCGACTTGGGCCATATGTATGTTCCGAACCGGTGCGACTCGATCGGCCGCCTAAGCGCGCCTGGCATTGGCTGCATCAGCTCAGGCTACAACATCTTTCCGACCCACGATCCTCTCGATTCCTGCAGAGTAGACTGTCCAGAGTCCTCTGCACAACTCTCTATCTTCGAAACTAACAACTACGGAAATGGCCCCTCCAGAAATCTTTAACCTCAGCCAACAAAGCCCAATCACCTGCCACGCCTTCAATGGAGACCGTTCCCGTACGTTGACTCTCCCAAGGTACAATCGACGCGGCTTCTCAATTAGCATGATATCCCCATAGAGGTCGCTGTCAGCCTGAACTCCAACGAGGTCCGGATCTACGCTCGCCAGGGCAATGACTGGAATCACATCGAGACGCTCTCTGAGGTACGTTACCTTCGAGGCTCGGCCACACCTTGTAATGGTTTGTTTCTTACCCTCATCACTGTTCATGATTCACAGCACGACAAGCTGATCACCTCCATTGACTGGGCTCCGAACTCCAATCGTATTGTTACCTCCGCCCAGGACAGAAATGCCTATGTCTGGCAGCAGAGCCCCGACCCGCAGACCGGACATATGATTTGGAAGCCCACTCTGGTGTTGCTTCGTATCAACCGTGCCGCGACTTTCGTCCGTTGGAGTCCCAATGAGGACAAGTTTGCTGTGGCAAGTGGTGCTCGGTGAGTTCATGCTTTTCCGGATCATTGCACCAGGCAATACTCATAATTTCCAGTGCGATTGCGATTTGTTCCTTCGACCCCGAGGGCGACTGGTGGGTGTCGCGTCTGCTCAAGAAGCCCATCCGGTCGACCGTTCTGTCTATCGATTGGCACCCTAACAATGTATTGCTCGCTGCTGGGAGTGCCGACATGAAAGCACGCGTGTTCTCTGCCTACATCAAGGATGTCGACAAAAGGTGCGTTTTGAGCCTACTGTTACCTAGAACTTCTCGCCGACGGTGCGTGCAGGCCTGCTGCCTCTGTGTGGGGAGAGAAGCTCCCTTTCAACACGATCTGTGGGGAATACGCCAGCCCGTCCGGTGGCTGGGTTCACAGCGTTGCGTTCTCCCCGTCGGGTGATGTACTCGCGTTTGCCGGTGCGTGGATCCCCGTTCACAATACGAACCTCAACTCAGCGTTCGTCTATGTAGGTCACGACAGTTCCATCAACATCGTCTACCCCGGCGGTCCGGCTGTTTACAGCGTCAAGTTGTCCATCCTTCCGTTGATCACCTTGACCTGGACGACTGAAGACTCCATCGTGGCCGCGGGGCATGACTGCCAGCCCCTAGTGTTTGCCGGAAACCAGGGTGGCTGGGAGCTTATCGGGAGCCTCGACGAACCTCAATCCAGCAAGTCCGCTGGTGGCACTCGCTCCGGTCTCGGTGGCCCATCCCCTGTCGGCCGCCTCAACAGCGCTGCCTTCAATACTTTCCGCAACGCTGCAGAGCGTGGCATCTCCAACGCCCCTGGTTCACCCACTGCAGCTTCGTCTGGGGAATCTGAGCTGTTCACGGTTCACCAGAGCACGATCACAAGTGTGCGGCCATACTCGGGCGTGCTGGGACAGATCGCGCAGGTCAGCACCTCTGGGGTGGACGGGAAGCTTGTCGTCTGGGACGTGAATGCGGTTACGCCGATCAGCGCGACTGGTCTGGCCGGGAAGCTGGGTAAGATGCAGGTACGGTGAAATCATGTATCGATACAACATGTGTACAGTAACGGCTCGATAATTGCTCGAGAACGCAATGATGATAATACAACGTGATATAAGCATGACGTTGGAGGTCTGATCTGGAGGTCGAAAAGGGTATCGGGGGTGGATCAAGTCGTCGTTCATTCTCTGACCGTATCATCTGCCATCGAGTCCGTGTATCCACCAGATATGTCAGCCATGGGCTGTTCGTTGATCACAGCCCAGACTGATGCCTTGAACTGTCGGATTGCGTGCGGACACGGTCAAGGCAGGTCTCGCTTCATCATTTGTGGAGACACGCACCAATGTCAAGACTAAACCCATCTTCACCTCTAGCGCCCTCAACTGCTTCAGCATCTTCTCGTCGGGGGCCTCGCTCACCCGGCGGGTCTCGGAGATTAGCTGCAATAAGAACCACTTTAATGCTACGGTCTGAGGTGCGGTGGGCAGGGAGGCGCACCTCTTTGATATTCTGAGAAAGCTTCGCATACTGCCAGAGCACCTCCGCCTCAAGTTCGGATAGATTGGGGTGTCCCTCGTACGGGTTTGTTTCCAAGACTGAGCTTGATAATGAAGCAGACATCTCGACCGCAGAATGGTGAAGCGAAACTCCATGGACAGCAGATGTTGAACGAGAGGGGAGGCGGTTGGAGAAAGGTCCACTAGCGAGTGTACCTCTGGAAGGGAGACGCACGTGATCATGGTGGCGACTGATCGCAATCGTCGTGTTGGAGTCCGCTGCCTGCAGTCGTTGGTTAACCACAACCACGAAGCAACTACAACTTGCTTTTCTGTTGTAACTTCCATCTGCCGCCACTTTTTTTATCTTGCTGCGTGCGATTCCAAGACGAGTTTCACTAGTGGTTGTAAAAGCATATTTCTGCCGCAGTGGCCCAGGCTGGCACTTGCCCTTTTAACCAACTTGGACATACAGGAAGAATGGACATTTAGATCTACTGCGTGGAAGCATATATGGATTTTGAACTCACACTAGCTCAGGATATGAACAAGGCAGGGAGTCCTGTAGCAACCCAATGCCGAGGTGCGCCAAAATCTATCTTCTACGAATTGTTGTTATACTGAGGTGCCTCACGTTCCAGTTGTGGATGTACCTTGGGTCTGTGGAGTACTGTATTATTCGGGGCAAGCTTGGTAAAGGTGGACATCCAAGTTTGTCCTGTAAGATTTCCTGATCATAACGGACGATGACGGGGGGTTCCTCTCCATGCTATCGCATCTGTCCTCTTGGCTGATTGGAGCCCTTTCATTCAGGCTCGCATCGTAGAGGCTTAACTAATTGTTTTGATAAACAAGAGAATACACGAACTCCACACCTGATCGTGCTTCTAGACCTCTATCCGTTGGGAGCAAAGCCAACCGCTAGGCGCTATGACCGGAGGGACTAGCTTAGACGCTAGGTGGTCAGCCTACTTTCATTTCGCATCCGTAGCCTTCTCGATCTTATTTCCATTGCAGGACGGAAGATAAATCGCGCGAGCTTCCATCTTCCAGAACCCGTGGCTGTCCTGATGAGTCTGCATTGTAGCACTGACTGACAACGTTGTTCAGTGCAGACGCATCAAATTCCTCTTTGGATGCCTGGGGAATGACGGACGTACGGCTTATCAGGGACCAACCTCTGCGAGCCTCATCCAACGCGCGTGCCATTGACGCGGCTTTCGACTCGTCGCGGAGCCGATCCCTCTGTCCCGCAGCAGTTCGGGCGACTGTACGCAACAATAAGAACGTGCGAGCCATAGAATAGCACTCACTCTCGCGGGCCTGTATCGGAGCCCAAACACATCGAGCATCCCGCCTCATGCCTCATATCGAGCCCATTTGCTGATCTGGGCCCCTTGTCGCGCGCCATTCTACCGAGTTGAAGCCAAGGACGAGGACGACGATCACCCTAGCCGCCGCCTCATGGTGGACCTCGATCGGGGTGCGTGTACTGTTCGTGGCCAATGTTGACGCCATGCGCAAACGAACAAGACACGGGTAGACCCTCAAGCTGTTCGGAGTGTTACAGCTATGCATGTGTGCGCCACAGTTGTTGATGGTCCGAACGCGCGGCGTGGCATACAATAGCAGGTATGTCAGTAGGGCAAGTCTCGACACGCGCAATGGCTGGAGCTGAGGAGCTCCTGTCGCCCATACGGCTTTCTAGACCATTATCGCCCCATGATGCTAGTCACAACAACAACATCGGTGGACAGGCCTCCCGAAAAGGCCGAACGCCGTTCAAACGGCAGCGCTCAACGCCGCCTTCCGAGAAGACGTTTCGCACCAGAAATGGATGCCGAGTCGCCTACAAAGTATGAATTACCCGATCTACTCCATGCTGTGTCGCTGCGACTCTATCCAGAATCCAGATTCCATCTCATTGAACCAGGTGCCCAACCTCCAGCGGCTGTTCAAACAGTCAGGGTCCAAAGATCCGCTCCTGCAAATGCGTCCGAGTTGTACATTCCGTCGAACTTCGTCGAAGCATCCGTCCGCGGAATCATGTCGGCTGTAGCCGAATAAGCTGGTAACAGGACGTACGTAGTCTCCTGCCTCGGATGTCGCTGGTAAGTCCCTGAAAACGAGTAGATGTTTTGCACCGTCTACAGTAATGCCTAGGCCATGGCCTTCAATTCTATCACTGATCCGCGAATTCTGTCTCTCCAATCGCCTCATGCCGGCCTAAGTCACCATGAGGCCTGGTTTTCGAAGCCTGTCCGCGGCACCCACTCGATGTGAACGTTATAATAAGATAAAGTGGCCGAAAGTACCGCGAGCTCGCCAGAGGCATACGACAAGTCGCGAGATCGACCAGGACAATAAGAACGTGATCGGGGGAACAGATCGCCTCGGGCATGAGGCTGCGCTAACCGCACCACGGCCAACGTTAACTTCTCATGTGGCTGAGGCCGTGCGGCTGCATCCCGCAGCGATTTTTCCGACGCGGGTGGATATGGGGGAGATCGAAGGTGTTCGAAGCTCCCCGAATACTGCATCGGAGGCGTGTTAGACCGGGTCAACTATGGTTATAGCACTATGACGGCACCTCAAGCTGGTCTTGTGCGCTGACAACAAATGATGAGTGGAGCGAGACAAAAAAGTAGTGGAAGCGCATGTCAGAGACGTACCGAACCCATGTCTATTATGATTAGATTGCGGTGAGTGTATCCTCGCTATGTTGAGCGGAGCATAATGATGGAAGAACCAAGACATATCATGCCCAATTTTCGGTACGCCACCTCGCCATGAGGCTCTGCATGCATTCTATCTTTCAGACATGCGTTATGAGCGGGGGAGCGGGGAAGCCCACTGGGGATAAACAAAAAACGAATGTCCGATGACCGGCTGTTCGTATTGAACACGAGAATAGCACTGAATGGCAACAAGGTACGCAGACTGGCAGACTGGTATACAACCGCATGCCCCTTGTCCTCAACCCCCCTTCCCCAGACTGCCGTGTGCGTAACCATCAATGATTACCATCCTACAACTTCCAAGTTATCCATGCGTAGTGTAAGCTGCGTCCGTATGGTCCTGAAGAGACCTGTTGCATTAGAGCGCCGGAAAGGTTGGCATGGCGCGGGACTATGATGAGGGTCGTTGTGCAGGTGTCCGGAGAGGGGAAATGTAAGGAGGAAGAGACAACTTGGGGGAGTGTGACCGGTCTGGGGGCATACGTGTAAGACGAAGGAATGTTGGTACAAGGGAGCGGGCTGGACGTGTGCATGCACGATATATAACACACTGTTGGTAAAACCTGCAAGCGACAGGCAAGTCAGCGTGGCCGATACAGGAGCCATATAGGAAGGGCGTACTTCTTTGGGGTTTACACTTACAAACAACCGACGATTTTGAAGGGGATACAATAAAATTATGAGGGGAAGGTCGAAGGCGAGGCAATGATAGTGTGCGGGGCGATTAAGTGCGATGTCCGGGATTGGGCACGGGCAGCGACAAGATGTGCGTGTAGCGTGTACGAGGGAGCGCAAAGGATCGTGGGTCATGACGGAGCCAGTCGTGACGAGGCCGGTCGTGAGCGGGAAACTGTTCAAAGCCAGAGCCTTACTTGCTGCTGTGGCGGCGGGAGGCGGAGGGCCCCGCATCCGCGGCGCGGTGACTGATGACAGGGTCGGACTGCGAATGTCCTAGCCGTCGGGTGGCGCGCTGCCGGCCGCGGGGCGGGTCCCGGGCACGAGCCCGGGCCTTCGCCTTGAGAGCGAGCACGTCGTCCTCCTCATCATCGGCGAGACACATGCGATCCTCGTCGGGGTCCGCGAGCGTCGACTCATCCTCCGTCATGTAGGCGCCGTCCGAGTCGTAGTCGGAATCGTACTCACTGTCGCTGTAGTCGCAGTACGTGTGTACACGGCGCCAGTACCGTCCGAGGAAGAGCTTGATATCATCTCCCATCTTCAAATATTCGACGTTCCGAGCGAGACCGTCCCAGGTGAGATCACCGTTATCGAGGGCCTCCTCCATGAAGGAGGTGGATCCGAAGTAGATGTAGTGGACGATGTGATGGAAGGAGGCGGGATCGGGCACAGGAAGATGGATGACAGGATAGGAGCATGTCGACGAGGGGAGGATGCAGGGGAACCGAGGTGGGGAGGAGGACGACTTGGGGGACAGACCTGCGAGCGTCGACGGAGGCGCTTCCATCGCGAGGTCGAACAGAGAGGCACCACTCAAGAGACCGCGGAAGAGCGCAGAGTGGGCACACAAATAGTCCATGTGCAACTGGGAGAACGTCAGATGCAAGGAAGACGTAGAGGGGTTGGTGACTGACCTTCATGATCATTCGCCGCGGTCGTACAGACTTCCGAGCAGGACTTTGGGCCCCGGAGGCGAGTCCGTCCTCAAGCTCGAAAGACTCAGCGCTCATCTCGGTGCTAATACCCATGTTCCGGAAGGCATCGCAAACCCCTGCGGATGCTTGCACTTTATCCGTGGAGGGGTCATGATCCAAAGACACGACTGTAAGACATGGTGTGAGCATGATACGCGGTGATATTCCAGGAGGAGCGGAGCAGAACGTACCAATCGTGCAGTCGGACGTCTCCGGCCTGCTCCAGTAGTGAGGTGCGAGGCGTCGGAGCTGAGCGATGATGTATTCGAGCGGAACGTCGGCGAGAGCGGGAGGCGGGAAAGGGCGGGGGACAAAGGGAATGTGGTACATTGCACGGCGGGGTGGCGCCAAAGAAGGATAGGGGGAAGGCAAGGCACCAGGATTCCGGGCGAGGGAGGCAGGGCGAGCAGAAGCGGATTGGCTTATAGGTGCGAGGGCGGAGGTTCTATTGTCTGCCGGAGACATGTTTTCGGGAAAGGTATGTTGTGTAGTGGACAGCAAGGAGGCGCCACCTGATTTAGCAGCCTTGCACCGGGGGGGAGGCGGGCTAGGACGATCTCCTAAGATCGCTAGTCAATTGTTTCGACTCGGGGCTTCGCCCAAGGACAGAAATGCAAACGGGAAGTAAACCTTTGAGGAAAGAACGAAGAGCGGAGTGCCACAAGGGAGAAGCCCGCAGCAGCGAGGCGAGAGACGAGCAGGACGATTAGCAGGGCGGTAGGATGATATATGTATAGAAGTGTTCGGTGGCGATCCACGCAACCTCGCAACCCCCCAGGACCCGGGTACAAGACGATGGCGGCGACAGACGAGGTTCGAAATTCTTGGAAAAACCGCACATCTCCCGATCTAGCCGAATCCGACGGCCGTCTTCTTTTGCGCTCCGCTGGAATCTCCCACTTTTGCATCTCCGTCCCCGAGCCCCGTTGCCGCCGTCCGCATGGGCGTCCTCCCAGCGTTGCCTTGTTCCCGGCCTCTTATTGTCTTCGCCTCCTGCTCGAGAGCCTCGTGTCCAACGCGTGCTCGCATCTATGATTGCCCTCCTGCCTCTCATGCCTGTCCGCCCGTAGCCCATCACAATTTGCTGACTCTCAGGCGTCCCAGGACCGCCGCACCGCCCGCCTCTGTCACCGTGACTATCCTCTTTACCAGAACATGCAGGTCAAACGCCCCGCCGATGAATCATATGTGAACTGTCCAATTCCTCGTCATGCGGGGTTGTCGGTTATTAATGTCTGACATTATAGCATGCTTTACTGTATCTTCCGTGAGTGTGGCTCGAATCTTGGACGGGGGCTCGGCCGTCGCTTCCGACGGGGAGATCGTCCACCCAATCGATCTGTCCATCTCCCCCCCCCGATCTCCAAGTCAGGATTCGTATGACAGATAGCCTCATTTCTTGAAGTTCATTTCGGCTCCAACGCTTTCCTCGGTCCCTGCCACTGCCGGAGAGTAGGAACTAGTAGGTAAGTCAGCTCGCAACACAAGAACACGTCCCCTACTACCCCGGCGTCCTGGGTAGCACGGCCGGTGCGGCTTCCGATCGGACCCATTGCGAGCAACGTCGACTGGATTGTCACCGAGTATTCTTATAGAGCCGCCTGCTTGTGATGATCACGCAAAAGCTGCATAGGAAGCCGAGATATGTAGCGACCAGAGACGGGGCACTAATGAGGCATCTAATGGATGCCCTAGATCGTTCACACTCAAGTTCGCGGCTGCGCACAGTCTGGTGGAAGGTTCAGACTTGTAACTTCACGTAAACAACAACCACCTGTCACACGGCGTATTTGTTAGCCAAAGGTCAACCGGTCAATGCCTAGTGACATTCAATGCGTCCGGTAGACACGCGCTCGGCTGATCCGAACCTCATGCATTGTCGCCTTCGAATATTCTCTCGCACGGAGACTCCGACAGAACAAAGGAACAGTCATACTTGTTCAGATCGGGTGAACGTATACAGGAGTTCTTTGAGGGCAGCAAGAACGAGAAGGCTTCTTAGATCTCAGCGGTCGGAATTGCACCAATCGCCGTGATATATGCGGAAAGGTAGTTCACAAGCTCTCCGGGGAGAACACCGAAGGTCAAAATACACGGAAGGAATAAGAGAGACGACGCCGGCAGGTCCTAGGATGCCTAACTGGATTGCCGGCTATATCTAATGATGCATAGCGCAATTGAGTCGCGCGCGAGGACAACATCACAGATGCCCAGCACGCGAAGGTCCGACTCCGCCTTCCTGATTATTATTCAGTTTATTGTGGCCGGCTAGCTACTCTGTAGCTCACTGCGGTAGCGAGCACACAGAGTAGTTGAGTCGTATGTTGCGTCATGTCGACTCTGTGGAACTGGTAACTCTTCCCCAGGCCCACTCCCGCGCCCTGGTCGCGCAGACAAAACAATAAGCTCGGTTTTCGCGAGCATCAAAGGATGTCGTTATCCAGGGTCGGGTGTGCTCCCACATTCCAGCTGTTTTCATAACGATAGGCCCCTGGGACGCGTTTTACGCACACACGAGCGGTGATATCCGACATTCGGCAGCGTTGGGTGAGAAGGGGCTCAGGAAGCGCGAACGCAGCGCCCGCCGCGACGTTGTGCGACAAGAGCTGCAGCGAATCGGAACCGCTCGCTGCCGTTGCCTGAGTGCGAACCGAATGTCCGCCCGTGTGTGTAGAACGCGCCCGAGGGGCCTGTCGTTATGAAAACAGCTGTCACACCACCCACTCTACAGCCACACAGCACGAGCTCCGGGAGATGCGAACCGCGGGAGGTGCCACACAGCCGATGCGCCGCTTAATTCTAATACAGTGTCTTAATCCTTCTCCCGCCGGGGGACAGGACGAATGGATGGCACCAACTGTTCGGCGTGCGGGGCCTGGGACCCTGGTTCTCAAGAAGCTCGCGCTGCGCGGAAAGAGCGGACGCCGGTGGTTCGCGTACCCCGAAAAGGCACCTTTCGCATGCCATGTCCGCGACTGCAGGCGGCGTTGTGGTCGAGCGGCACGCCGGAGCCCGAGTCTCCATTGCGCGGGACCGGCCATCATCCAACAGCATATTTGCCATTGCAACGGCAGCAGGGTCGCTGCAGCTGGCCGCGTGGCACCCGAATAACGCGGCGCTCGATGCTTGCCCTCGCCGTGCTCCATGACGAGAGGAAGACATGTACCTGCGCACGGCTTTCCGGGCGCACTGCCAGCCCGCAGGTCTGGACAGTCCGCAGACTTGGCGTAAGACGTACGCCGGAAGATACAGTAGTCCACGTTGTGTCCCGCGAATCATGAGGGTGGGACTCGGAGCCAGTCCCGTTCATTGTGAGAGGCAGTACAACGATCCAGATCCGCCGAATGACTCTGCGAAACAGACGTAAGAGGGCGCTCACCGGATGATAGACTCGACAAATCCATATTGTCCATGGACCATGGACCATGGCGCATATGCGTGTTCTCTGCGGGAACTGCGGAGGATGTGCGAGAACAATGCGCACCTGTTCAGGGGTCGTAACGTATCGGTGGCCGGGGTTGCAACTTTGCCGACAGCTTCCAATGAGGTTGAACCACAATGATGCGCCGTCTCGGCGCAAAGGAGGCCCTTGGAAGCAACTTGGAAGGGTGCCACCAGCCACAACCGCAGTGCGTCGCCACCCAAAATCTCAGGCAGATTGTTATCGGACAGAACCCTAGTAGAGCGGAATGTCGATTCATCCTGGGTCGCGCAAGTCAGCGAGTGCCTGGAAACGGGGCCGGGGCAGCGCGTACCAATTACAGAACAAGGGCTCGAGGTTATCGGCGAGTAAGATACAGTGTGTAGCAGAGAAGAGGAATGGCTATCGATACATGGACGGTTACCTTACAACAATTGAACGGAGGCGAACCGAGGTCTGTCCTACCACCACGCCTCCCTCCTCAGACCTCAGGAGAGAGAGGGCGAATTGTGCTTGCACTCTGACGGTCATCTACGGCTTCTTCTTCTTCAACAAGGCGTCGTCGCTTTCGAGCGCGTTCCGCCTCCGTTCTGAACTCGTCGTATTCGAGCAGAGGCGCAGGACGCTTGACCCGGATCTCGGGAAGCTTTCGCTGTTTGGGCAACGGACGCTTGTGAATTTCTCGGGAGGGGTCTGGTGGAGGGTCGGGGAGGAACGGCGCCTTAGGAACAGGTCGTTGGGTGAATAGGGTAGGAAGTGATCGAACGGGAAGGGTGACTCACAGGTTCAACCTTCAGGCCGATCCGATGCCATTTGAAGCCTTCGAAGAGAGGGCAATTGCGGAGTTCGACGTTGATGAAGGACCCATTATCTTGTTTCACGCAGCCGGCCCCCATGCGGTTCTCCAGATCGTACACGAAGACGTCCTGGAAGAATTGCACGACTTTGACAGGCAGTTTCTTGGAGTATGCGACCTTTTGCGCTTTAACATTAGCTAAAACTTCGGAGCGGTCGCGCCCCGCGAAGGGCTAATCACGTTGCTGAGGGTCAACGATGATCACTCGTGAGGGGGAGGCAGGAGAACTCACAAGACCATTCATTAGCATATCGAAAAGCGTCGCCCCGGCTGCCCACCAGTCGATCGCATACCGCGCAGTGGGCAAATTGGTGTTGTGATTGAGTACTTCGGGGCTGTGGAACGGTGTCGTACCGGTACTTGGCCAGTTATTGCCTTCATGCACGTATTGAGCGACTCCGAAGTCGGTGATCATGGCATATCCATCTCCTCCGACGAGCAGATTGTCGGTCTTGATATCTCGATGGATTATGCCTTGTGAATGCAGGAATTCGATGCCCAGGATGAGATTTGAGAAGTAAAAGAGAGCATCCTCCAGGGGAAGACCGTTGGTACGTTCCACATGGTCTAGAACCGCCCCGGACGGTGCGAGCTCGAGCAGGAGATACGTATTGCGGGGGTCCATGTACGCGTCGAGCAACCCGGTGACGAATGGATGCCAAGGCAGTTCGCTCAAAATCCGGCGCTCGGCATGCGTCCTCGAGCGGACCAAAGCGCGATCCCAGCATTCGTCGTTCTACAAGTGAGGTGAGCATAAAATGTGTGTGGTTGGAAAGACATATGTACTCTTTCTGTGTCGCGGAAAACACGTTTGGAGATAGTCTTCATTGCAAAAAGTGCCCCTCGTCCTGATGTCTTTCTGTTTGTCACTCGAACGAGGTAGACTTCTGCCCAACCACCATCACCTATGGGGTGCCAGTGTCAGCGATGTCGGGTGGCATCCTTGAAGCAACCAACATACCCAGCATTTTCACGCACTCCAGATTATTCAGCTCTACTTTTTCTGGCAATCCAGGGTCTAAGTTCGTTGTGGTTGGCTCCGAACCCGACACTGGCACATAACCGGGAGGGGGTCTCTGTGCTGCTCGCCTTTCTGCATCAAGCTGGACAACCTCTTCTTAGAGTCATAATACAGCACAAAGTTGAATGACCTCGCACTGTTACTCTTGAAGAGGATGCAATGGGGGACCGCCGGAGCCGTCTGTGAGAGACTCGACGAGACTGGATAGAACCTGGCACATTGAGCGCCATTCTTGCCATGGTCTTGGATGGGTTGTTCGTCCTGAGAAGTGATGTCGGAGAAGACGCTTGAGGTCTAAGGAGCGAGAGATGTGAGAGGGAATGAGTAGAGGAGTGGCGGCGGACGAGTGGGAGTTGTGGCGAGTACTTAACAAAGCTGCTGGTCGCGTTCGCGACGCGCATACATTATGGTACAATGTGGCCACCGCGATCACGTGCGGCCCATTTCTTTGGGGAACCCGGCCCGGGACCCCGCTCCAGCAGTGGAGGGAGAGACGCCCGCCATTAGAGCTTCGCACAGGCTATCCATCTACTACTACTCGGTCTCTTCGGTCTTTCTTGCGTGCTGGTTCTAGTGGCGACTTGCTTAACATCCCACACGCACTGCTCTGAACTGCTTGACATATACCCCTGGTACTAACCGGTCCTAGAAGCTTTCCATCTAATTTGCCTGGAACTCCACACGAAGTAGTCTTCTAGCAGCTTTTATCCATCCATGGATTGGTACGCAGTGCATCCCTTTCCGCCGAACGTAGTTCTCACCACTTCCGCCAGTCTTGAGTTTAATATTCGCCAACTCGTTTTGTCAGACATCGCAGAGAGTGTCGGACAGGCCAAAGGAGAGGCCGCCAAGGCCGATGACGTCGTTGCAGCCATCGACCTCGTTACGTCCAGAGTCGAAACACGAGCACCGTCTCGCTATGCGGACAAGACGGATGGCCTTCCAAATAGACATGCAACTGGACAAGTTCCAAACGATCTGCATCAGGAGGACGGTGAAGCAATGAAGCAACAGGAGAGGGTGTTTATGGTGTGTATCTGAGCCAGTTTCATTTCATCCTTCCCTTAGCTTTTTACAGTCAAGCTCCCGAGTTCAATGCAATATCGGTTTCGCCGAACTTGCCGTCAGCATGCCCCATGCACACGTTGACGATATCGTCCCTGTTCTGGTCGACATTCTTAGCGATGTCCCGTACATCGACTTCGACCGTTGTCTCTCCTGGGATGGTACGTACTTATCAGCATGTATGCTAGTATGCACTCCTAATCCACCTACTTTAGAATGGGCCATGCCCGACCAGCTGGTCTCCACAACGGTTACCGCCCTCCTCAGGATAGCAAGCGCCCATCCGAAACACCGGCAAGCAACCTTCGACGCCATCGTGAATTTGGTGAAGGAAACCATTCCCAAGTTCAAGACAGAAGACCGTGAGCAGTTTTCCTATCACGTCTGCCATCTCGTCTCATTTGGGTCCCAGCCTTCGACGTGTTATCCCAACACGCCCCTGCCTTCCACGGGCTGTACAGGGCCATTATATCCGTCCCGTTCGACTGGTCTCCAGAAGAATGGTGCTTGCTTGCTGAACCCCTCAACGAGCTCTTCTACCCTGAAAGTATTGACCGCTTGAACCGGCTCTCCGTTGATGCTCTAACTGGTTCTGGCGAGGATATCGAGAAGGCCACTTTCCTCCAGACCCTTGTCTCTCGCTACGTCTCCCGTGGGCGCCCATTTACTGGCTACTTCATCGTGTGCTGCGTCGTCGAGGCAAAATGGACCATCCTTGCCCAAGCAATGGCTCGCACATACCCGACCGACGAAATCGACATCCCACCTGGACCCCAGGAAGCTGCCGCTGCGAACGTCGCCTGGCAGAAGCTCTTCAGGTACCACGAACCTGGCAACGGTCTGAAGGAGGAGAGCCAGAAGATTCTTTTGCGGAAGACTATGCGGAATGTCTTGCAAGCGTTTTCGACACTACTCTTGCAGATCCAGGAAATGGACGCGGATCCGGCCGACGACAGTTATGCATGGGAGACCATGTCAGAGAGTCTAGTATGTTGCTGATTAGGAGTTTCGGTCTTCGGGCTACACTTACATTTTCAATGTTTAGAAACTTGCTGTCGTCTGTTGTGCAGCTTTGGACGAGCTGGATCCTGGGCTGTACGACCGTTTGAAGACTCTTCTCAGCGCAGACTCTCCTATCCTGGATAGCATGGTTCAGGAGGCAGCTTTGAAGTCGACCTCGATCCTTGTCCGAAGGTAGGCGTCTCATACTTTCCGTGGTTGTGGCCAATGCGCTGATTTACACACAGTTTCCCCGATATCGCCGCTGAGATGGCGAACCACCTCCGACGCTTCGTCACATCCCCGCTCTCGATCTTCGAGTTCGAGTTTGCAAACACTACGCACACGCCGTCAACCTTGCTCGCCGCTGCCAGATGTCTGTCGCTCTGCATCGAGGCGCGTAACCCTTTTCTACCGGGTATCCTCCTGTGTTAATATTGTGAATGCTACAGCTTGCGCCAGGAGATGATCTTATCATGTCTTACATGTACTCGTTGCTGAACTATATCGCCGCGACGAGCAAAGACGTCTTCGATGCTTCAAACGTTATGGTAATGAACCTCGCGGACATACCTGATTTATCCACGTTACACTCCGTTGAGACTGGGTTAAGGGGCCTGTCGGACGATGAGAAGCGCACGGTCGGGATTAGCACGATCTCGGTTGCCTCGCGGCTCGCGCTGGAAAGCAAGAGTGAAGAGGTTTGGGTCTCGGGTTTTATCAACGGGCCAATGTATTAACATCCCAGCAGGTTACCCGGCTTACAGTCTCGATGTTGTTGCAACGAATGCGATCCGCGGAGACGACGGTTGAAGCTGCGATCGCGTACAACCTCGTTGATTTGGCACTCATTGCGCCTCAGAGCTGTTTCGTTGACATCATACGCGCCTTCTCCTCGATCAACCGGTCAGCGAACCTTGACGACACGCGTTTCTCGAACAACATGGTATGGCTAAATTTGGTTGGAATCGTGCGGATCTTCACCATCTTGTTATCCCCTAGGTTCTGGCAGCACAGACGAGGCTAGCGAAGGACTTGCGAGGACGCCCAGAGCTTTACCAAATATACTTGATAGAGCTTCTTACCTTGTTCACTGACAAGGGGGTCGCCATTCAGAACACCGCCATCTCAAACCACCATGCCAAGGTCCGTCAACCCACCACCGGGCCTTGCGCATGCCTCGAAGACTTTTCTGACCCTGACGTCCCCACACAGCTAGAGGAGATGTCCGAGCAGCTCGCCTCCCTCCTTCTCCCCATCGATGCGCTCCTCAGCCATGACGACTTCGAGATCGGGCCAGACGTCTCGTACAATGTCGTCACCCTCTTCCGCAACATGTGGTTCCTTTGTGTTCTCTTCGGCTTCACAGCCGCCGCTGAGCAGGCTCATACAGCAATGGAGTGGCGCCAACCAGCTCTTGCGCGCATCGCCGCGCACACGCCTCCGATTGTCCTCGAGGAGGCGCACGACACGATCATGAGCGATCTCGAGTACAATACGGTCATCCGGCAGGAATACGTCGACACTGTTATCAACCGGCCTCGCGCGCTGCTCACGAAGCACATCCCGCTCCGCGCCAGCGAGGTGCGCTACTTGCTTCCGGGCCAGGTGCTCTTTCTCCTCGCAATGCACGACGTGGAGAGCATGCGTGCGGCGGCGGGCCGCCCGGCGTCGCTCGTCACGTACTTCATCAACAAGGGCATCAATAAGAATCTCGGGTTGCTCCAGTGCATGGAGTCGATCGCGGAGAAGGTCATCCGTGGGGCGATCTCTGACCTGAATGGCCAGGCGGCGAAACAGGCGTTGCCCGGCGGACTGTCGATGGATCTGCGCGCGCTGCTCGTAGCGGGCACTCATCGCATCCCGAAGGCGCGCGAGGTCGCGGCGCGGTACCTGAGCAGGCTCATCACGTCATTCCCGTCGCTCATGTGCGACCCGCCCTTGGTGTTCGCGATCCTAGAAGTGTTAACGCTCCTGCGACGCGCGACAGAGAACGAGTACTTGGACGAGGTACGGTTTTATACAGCTGGTGTTAACATCATTAAAGAGTTGATGGTGACGTTTGTTGTAGGACAACCCGACGTACATCTACCATTCAGACCGCGTGGACCTCACGTTGAAGTTGTGTGACAACTACGAGGCGCGGAACCAAATGCTTTCT
The DNA here is from genome assembly GCA_000338015.2 of Ganoderma multipileum BCRC 37180. NCBI lineage: Eukaryota > Fungi > Basidiomycota > Agaricomycetes > Polyporales > Polyporaceae > Ganoderma > Ganoderma multipileum. The sequence continues at coordinate 32,409 of BACB01000434.1, read as the reverse complement.
CAGCTCCAGCGAGATGCGAACACTTGGCTCGAACTCGCGCTCAGCAGAGCGCCCATCGAGCTGCATTCGACGCTCCAGGTAAAGAGGCCCTTCGACTAAGACAAAGTGTTAGTTCTAACGGCGCCTTGCAGAAATACCTCGCGACGATTCAAAACTTGTCGTTGATGGAATCCTCAGAGCTCGGCGCGTCCGTCGCACTTCACTGGGCGAAGGCTATCGGTCAGATCGAGAGGAAGCTTGGTGAAGTGCTATGGGGACTCACGCTTTCCGGACACTCATCGTTTGTGTTCACAGCGTCTCTTTCGTCGATGTCGTCCTTCAAACCGGACCGCGCGAAGATATTAGCAAGTCAGTTGGTGTCCAAGGGCTACTACACTGGGGAGGCAGTCGGGTTCAAGTTTGGTCGTGCCAGCGGTGAGTTTGTTGTTATCGAACTCTCCTCCGAGTGACTAAATAAACGTTGATATAGGCTTGGACGGTTTGGACGACCCCTCTTCCTTCGTTCCGAAGCGCGAGATCATGCAGCTTAAGAAGCGGATCGCGGATGCTATCACGTCGATTCGGGACAAGACGAATACGTTGACCGTCGCGGATCTCAAACTCCTCTTGTTCCGCGCTGCGTCAACTCTTATCTTCCTTGAAGAGGTAAATCGACGGTGATTGTCTTTCGATTTCAGAAGGCTCATAGGAGCGTTTAGTGGGATCATGATCTAGCGCATTACCTCGTTGCGCTGCCATTTGAAGCTTTCACTCAGGCGTCCATTTCTGCCGGCATTGAGTGCTGGTCTTGGGTCATCGCGGAGAAGCCGACGTGCGAGGTTACCCTCATGTCGGAAATTGCTGCTGCCTGGGACAACAGTGTCAAAGTTGGCAAGGGCATGTTCTCCAAGAGTCAGAAGTAAGTCTACCTGTCCGGATTCATGGCATCGTCTGACTCACGTACACCGAACATAAGCTACATCGACCCATTCTTCCACGAAGTACAGTACAGTCCAACGGACAAGGCCGCGATTGATCGCCATGCCAGAACTGCCGCGAGGCTGGTCACACCCCACTTGCTTGTCCTCCAGCTGCTGTTCAGCAGATTGCAAGCTGCCAGGTACCGCAAACCTGGACTGATGTTGCTATTCCAGCGACTAGCGTTGTCTTCTGCTCGTGCACACAAGTCCATGTGGTACGTGCGTCGCGTTTGTTCTGCTGGTCTCGTGCTGACAGAGGTATGTACAGCACACATCCTCTAGCTCGCGAAGCGCGCTTTTCATTCCTGCTCTTCGGGTTTGAGGTGCTAAAGAGCTCATACTTGGACGTGTTCTGTGAGCATCAGTTGCGATCTAGCTTGTACCATACGACATACTCCTGGTTTGCCGTTCGCCCCCAGTAAGTGTTGTCATATGTGCATCCGTTCGGAGGCTCACAGCCCAACTAGATGGTCGTATGGATCAAACCGTGTGCAAATCGACGCAGACATAAAGCTTCTGTCTGAGTTCTTGTCCTATCTGCAGGCTGACTCCATCAGAGGCTACCCTCCTATCTCGAGCCTCGCGCCAACCCATGCCCCCACTCAGGCTCCTTGTATGCTCTATTTCTTCAAATTCCATTGTTATGCTGTCCTCAAAGCTGTGACGCACAGATTATGTCGCCATTCTGAAGAACCTCGGCTTGCCCCTGAGGCTCTTGGTCGAGAACGAGATTTTCCGCCTGACCGTCTGGGGTAACCCGGTGAACGATCCCAAACGAGGGCAAGATCACATAGGCGCGGTAGAAAAGACGATGTTGGACGTGAGTTGCCCACTGCTTTTACAGCTACTTGCGCTTATCTGATCACGCAGGTAACCTGGTCCGCTGCTGTCCGAAAAACATGGGAGATCGATCCTGCAATCTCTATCTACCTCGCTGAGCGGTTCAATCACCCGACTGTGCAGGCCGCGGTTGCAAGCCTTGTCCGATCAAACACTCAAGACGTCCTGGATGTTCCTGAAGGACTTCGCTTCCTTGTTGGCAATGGCCTTGGCACTGGGGTTCAGCGCGATCTTAGGGTGAGTTGTGTTCGCAATTTTCTGGGCATAACGCTTATTCAGCTTCTATATAGTATCTTCTCTTATGGGCTCCAGTTGCTCCTATATTCGCCATTACGTTCTTCGAGAGACGCTACAACAACCATCCGCAGCTCCTTCAATATGCTCACCGTGTGCTGGAGGAACACCCCGTAAACCTGACCTTTTTCTTCGTACCGCAAGTAGTCCAAGCTCTGCGCTACGATGATCTTGGTATGCTTCGCTTCTCTGTCGGTAGAATCGGGCTTACTATTTTACTCAGGATATGTTGCTCGTTTCATCTTCGAGACTGCGAAGATCTCGCAGCTGTTCTGTCACCAAATTATCTGGAATATGAAGGCCAACTGCTACAGAGACGACGCTGCCGAACAGGAGGATCCGATGAAGCCTATGCTGGATCGGATGACGGACATGGTTGTGAACTCGCTCTCTGGCGAGGCGCGCGACTTCTATGATCGCGAGTTCGGGTTCTTCAAAGAGGTGACGGACATTTCGGGCAAGCTGAAACCCTTCATCAAGAAGACGAAGCCAGAGAAGAAGGTGTGTATTCTATTTTATCTCAAGAGTACACCCGACTCACGCACTCCATAGGCCAAGATTGACGAAGAGATGGCCAAGATCGTCGTCGACGTTGGCGTATATCTCCCGAGTAACCCCGACGGTAAGGTGATTGACATCGACAAAAAGTCTGGACGGCCGCTCCAAAGTCACGCAAAGGTCCGTGGACATAATTTTCTTCCTCGATAGACATTAACGTTGTTGGCAGGCGCCATTCATGGCTACGTTCAAAGTGCGCAAGGAACGGCTGGTTGTCAAAGCTGCATCCGACAACGCCCTGGAAGCAGATGGCCAAGGCAAGGAAGAGACCGAGGAGTACGACACGTGGCAGCAGGCGATGTTCAAAGTTGGCGATGACTGCCGTCAGGATGTCCTTGCCCTTCAAGTCATCGCGATGTTCAAGAACATATTCACGGGCGTTGGGTTGACCCTCTATGTCTTCCCGTACCGTGTGACGGCGACCGCCCCCGGCGTACGTCTGTTAACTACTTTCTCTTGCGCCCGGCTGACCTTTGATTTAGTGTGGCGTCATCGACGTCGTGCCGAACGCGACCTCGCGTGACGAGATGGGACGAGCGAAAGTCAACGATCTGCTCGACTTCTTTGTTGCCAAGTATGGCGGCGAGGATACGATCGAGTTCCAAAAAGCTCGTTTGAACTTCATCCAATCCATGGCAGCCTACTCGGTGGCGTGCTACATCCTTCAAATCAAGGATCGTCACAATGGGAACATCCTGATCGACGGTGAGGGACACATCGTCCATGTTGGTAAGTGATTTAAGCAGCTCGCACGCATTGTGTGGCTAATCCGCTCGACGCAGACTTCGGCTTCTTGTTCGACATAGATGAGTAGTTACCCTTGTCATTTCTTTCTAATAACCAACTGACCTCTCCTCCTTCCGCCGTTCCCACGTCCTGGAGTAAGTCGGTTTCACTGTACATCTTGTACGTTGGTTGTGACCATGTCTTTTCTCTCTAGGGTGTCAAATTCGAGCCCAATTCGTTCAAGCTCACGCACGAGATGGTTGTTCTGATGGGCGGACGTGCCTCTCAAGGCTACCAGCTGTTCCAGCAGCTGACAGTCAAGGCATTTTTGGCCATCCGTCCACACGCGGACCAGCTTGTCAGTACGGTACAGCTGATGCTAGGTACCTGCCTCCCATCCTTCAAGGGGGAGCCCACGATCCGGAGGCTTAGAGATCGATTCGCATTATCGTTGAACGAGCGTCAAGCAGCGGAGTACATGATGTCCATCGTGAGGAACGCGCATGAGAACGTGCGGAGCACTGCGTACGATGAGTTCCAGAGGGTAAGTGCAACCAATCATGTCTGTTCGCATTGATCTCACATCCTATATAGCTTCAAAACGGGATACCATACAAGTAGGGTAGCTGGGAGGTCCCAGAGTGCTTTGGTTACATTATTACACGGACGGAGTAGTGTTGCTACTAGACGTATGCTTGGGTCCATTCGAGGGACGCTTGTTAGTAACCACCATCACCACCCCAAAGTTTTGCGAGGTTGTCGTCGAACTCGCATTCCGTTTGGCTGCCAGCTCACGCAGGTAAGCAGGCGCCTAGCGCCAGCGCGCGAAGGTTTGCAGTGCCACTGCAGCTGTCAGGAAGTTCGTGGACGGCCACCAGCTGTAAGTTGCCGCAGCACAACGTGGGTCGCCAGTATGGCTGTTCCACTTCAATTATGCGCCCTCCCATTCTACAACCATGTTCTTGACTGCTTTGTTCTGAGCCGTTCCCATTCCCACAGTCTTATCCTGTGTCGACTGTCGGCGATCTCAATCGTGACCTTCACTCTTCTCACCACTCTAGATCTCTCTCGGTGTCCCGCCACTCCCTGATACCCGAACTCCGCGATGAACATCGAGCTCGCGGATGTGTCCTTTGAAGCCAACGAGTGGGATGTCAAGCGAGCTTTTGGTGCTATCCTCCACGGTGAAGGGTTTTTCAACGCGTCCGATCCCAAGGCGAGGCCGGTGTAAGTCCTTTGTCGATTGGACCTTAAGATGCCCCTCGTGAACGTTCACTCGTCTTAGCAACTTCAAGGTTACCCTCAATCCTGGACGCGGCGGCGTGCAGAACAATGGGTCCGGGGAGTTGATCTTGCCTAACCGCAAGGTTGGCGACAAGCTCTTGAAGTGGGTATACGAGGAACGCAACCCTGTCCTCGTGTTGGGCCGCAAGATCCGGCTCTTTCGAAGCAAGGATCGCCCTAGCCGTAGCTTGAAAGAGACTCTCGACAAGACTCCGTACCTTGATCCTGGCCTAGAAGAGAAACGGGAAGAGAAGCTGCGAAAGCTCAATCTCGGCCTACACATTGACAAGCTCCAGTTCGGGGTGTTCTATCGCCGTCCGCAGGATCCGATGACGGCTTCCCGTATCTTTTCGAACGAGTTCGAGTGGAGCCACCGCGACAAGGGCGCAGGGCTCATGTGGTTCGAATACGATCACAAGCTCATCCGCATTCAGGTATCTTTGGTATCATCTTAGTCCTAATCCTTGTGATATTCATACTGTGAACCTGTAGCTGGGAGACAAGATGACGGAAGAAATTGGGTCCAACATCGCCATCTCATTCGCAAATATCCGGAGAATGGCGATCGGTATGGATTTCGGGAACCCATGTGAGTAGTGTATTTGCCGATATCATACTTTGATTGATGCTTGCTATGTTTCTAGTTGTCGTGTTCGAGCTGTTAACCCCACCGATGCTCGAGCGTGAGCGTTTCAATCGCACAAGAACTGGCGAGAACTGGCGAGACGAAAGGAAGTTCCGGCAAAGGCTCAGCAGCCTCAACGACGCGCATGCTGTTTCGGCCCCGTATGCCCACCACATGCGACTCATCCTCCATACTGAGGCAGACATTCGCCAGTTTGCAGACCTCTGCGTCGTGGCCGACCTCAAGCGACCTTTCTGGGCGAACGTCGAGGCGTTCAATAAGGGCTTCTTTTCTCCGAAGCAACTCTACCTCTATCACAACTGGGTAGCCCAGTTCCCTTGGGCGGTTGCCTTCCAGCTCGAGGCACTCCTCCACAACGGGCTCTTGCACACAGAGGATCTCATGACGCACTTCCGCGGCCCCATCGAGAAACTTTGCAAAGATCATCCCAAGGATGTTGGCGACATCCTCCGCGATTTCTCCGAAGCGCTTCGTACCAAAGCCCCTTTGGATACACACATGGACTGCTTCCGTCGCGTCATTCCCGGAAGCGGGGGACAAAGGTGGAAGCCCATGCGCGGAGACGACGAGATGACGGATCGAGCGCGGGACGCTGGAAAGTTCAAGTGCTACCATGTCACGTTCACGCCCACTCGCATCCTCCTCGAAGGACCCTACGTCAGCCAAAGCAATCGCGTCATCAGGCAGTTTTCGGGATACGAGGAACACTTCCTTCGCGTCGACTTCCGCGACGAGGATCGCTTGCAGTACAGATGGGCACGAGAAGTGAGCTCTTCGATGTTCTTCCACGTGTATGTCGCTCATGTACCTGAAGGTTGACGGCACAACTCTCCTGGAAGAGCGCATAGGCGGCACCCTGAAGAATGGCTTCGACCTCGGAGGACGCCACTTCGAGTTCCTCGCGTACTCGCAATCTGCCCTGCGCGAGCACGCGGTCTGGTTCGTGAACCCCTTCCAGCACCCAACACGGGGGTACGTGGACGGGCAGAGCATCCGCGACAGCCTCGGTGACTTCCGCAAGGTCATCTCCGCCCCATCCAAGTACGCTGCGCGGCTCGCTCAGGCGTTTACAGCGACAGACCCGTCTGTGTCCGTATCTCACGACCAGTGCGAGGAGATCCCGGATATGGGCACGGAGCCATACTTGTTCACAGATGGTGTCGGAACAATATCGCGGCAGCTCGGCGACATGATTTGGGAAGCTTTGTGTACGGCGAAGGAGGACCTTCGACGGCATGATGATGAGCGCAAACCCTCAGCGGTGAGTCGAAATGCCCGCCAATGGCCAATAGAATGCTGACCGTCCTCTAGTACCAAATTCGTTACCTAGGTAAGCTTGTGGTAGTCTAGTTTGACTGCTCAAGCTCGAGCTGAAGACACTTAGGGTACAAGGGCATGGTTGGCATCGATGAACGGCTTGAAGGAATCAAGATGTGTCTTAGGCCTTCCATGAACAAGTTCCAAGCCCTCGACAAGGATGTGGCTCCGATCGAGATCGCTCGTTGGTTCGACAAGCCAGGGACGTCTTACTTGAATAGGTGTGTTCTTTTCATGCATACCTCGAGTATGCGTGGTGACAGAAGTGCTGTAGGTCGTTGGTCATGATTCTGGAAGATCGCGGAGTCGACAAGGAAGTCTTCGTCAAATTGCAGGAGCTTGCAGTAAATGAGGTGATCACCGCATCCGACTCTATCGACGGCACCGTCAGACTGCTGAAGAACCACAACATCGGGTTGAGTTTCGGCCTTCCGTTCATCCTCAACCGTCTCAAGGCCGCCGGGATGGGCATGGAGCAGGAGGAAGGCGTAACGGCCGGGACACTGAACCAGACCTTCCTATATAGTCTGTTCGGCTACGCACAAGCGCACATCCTGCGCGATATGAAGCATAGCGCAAGGATACCTATTCCAGACAGCTACCTGCTTGTCGGGTTGGCGGATGAGGGACCCGCCTATGAGGAGGCGGGAGCCAAGAATGTATACAAGCTAAAGGAGAACCAGATTTTCGGTACGCATTTCTATAACTCGCTAGCTGCCTGGCCTCCCCTGATATAGCGCGAACGTAGCTTGCGTGCAGAATGAGGATGATGAGGAGCCGGTATATCTTCAAGGTGCGTACCACGTGAACAGTCGTACATAGATGTAAAGCAAACGTCAACACAACAGGCGTGGTTGTCATTTCCCGCAGCCCTGTTGTTCATCCTGGAGATGGTAAGTGCAACGTCGATTAAAGAGCTAAAGACACGTCTCTGATTTCTTCGTAGTTCAACGCGTCTACGCTGTTGGCAAGCCGCCGGACGATATGGTTTGCTCCTTCCGGAATCTTAAGAACGTCGTCGTTCTACCCTCCGTCGGTGCGTTTCTTCATTGGGGAAAAGCTTTCGGACCTCCTGAAACATATCGTCGCAGGGGATCGTTCTCTCGCCTCAATGCTGGGCGGTGGTGACCTTGATGGGTATGAATTTCAACTCACACTCAGTTATATTTGGACCTCACGGTTTTCGGTTCGCCTAGTGATCTCTATTCTATCATCAAGTACGCTCCTCTGTTGCCCACGGAACATGCCGAGCCTGCATCCTACGAACCTGTGGGCACTCGCCACCTCCCTGACGGTCAAGAAAGCACGGTGACCGATATATGCGACTTCATTGTCGAATACATCAACTCCGACGTCCTGGTAAGATACTTTGTTGCCACTGTTCGAGGAGCCCCTCTGATTGGCTTGCCAGGGACTTCTTTCTGACCGCCATCTCATCATCGCGGGTCAGTTCGACATCTTGTTACTGTGCATAGTGCATAGCTGACCATGCACGGATGCTTAGACCAATCGAGCGAGGGGACTAACGACCAGTCGTGCATATACCTGGCACAGCTCTGTAGCCAGGCTGTCGACTACCCCAAGAATGGTATTCCAGTGGACATCCACGACTCCCCTCGCTTCCTGATTCGCGCCAAGCCAGACTGGAAAATGGTAAGCAATGCCATGTGTCCTAGCTGGTGAATAATTGCCTAAGCTTACGCCTCCTTTTCTTTAGGCAGAAGACAACGACCCTCGCGACACGGATTACTACCTATCTCCTCGTGCCCTGGGAGAGCTTTTCCGATACATCACTATCACAAAACCCAAGGCCCCTGCCGAATCTTTCCCCAGCCCAAATGGTCCACAGATTACATCAAAGCCGCCGCCGAAGAGGGAGCAGCCACTCGCGGATGTTATCTCGTTAGCATTGAAGCCGCTCATCGAAAACCAGCTCCACTACTCCGAGAACTCCGACGACAACGTCGCCAATATGAGGACGCTATTCCTCCGCTACGAACAGGAGCTGCGGTACATTTGCGTTACCCACGCCCTTTCGGACGCACCGGACATTCGACTGCAGGAGGAAGAAGTTGCAATTGGGACGATCCTCGCCAACTGCTCGCAGCATCGGTGGAGGACCGACCGTATGCATCGGATGCGCATGCACGCCGGCGAGCTCACGCGCGAGATCAGATACAGGCTCTATCACCCCTCTGATGTCCTAAACCCGGACCAAGGAGAGCTGCTCTACGGCCTATCGCAGGCGTGGCTTGCATGGGACTTCGGGACGAGGAACAGTTCTGTGTTTGGCGCTCGTAGTTTCAGCTTGATCGCGCTCGGAGTCGTTTTGGATACCCTCACGAAACTCGGCGGCCTCCATTGACGGTCTCCACCGTCTATCTTCCACGTAACATCATTGCTATGGACCGGGGATAATGAGGACTTCTATAGTACTATGCAATGTTCGGATGTATTTGTAGTTGAATGTAACCCTATGTTATGGTCCGGCACTGAAGGTCCTTCATGTGTGCCCTCACCACGATGATGTCGGCTCCCACTACGCGTTCCCGACGTCGATGGTCGTGGAGTACTCTTGGGCTTTGCGGATTAGGATTGCTGGGCTTGTCCATCCTTTCGGTCTGTTCCCATGCTGCTAAACTGGGTCCCCGTGACTTCACTCCACTGTCCTCCAAGGCTATAGCTTCTCTGGTCGCAACTCCTGATCCCGTCCAGAATGTCGACCCCGCAAACCCCAGGTCACATCTGTCGCGCATACTCGTGCCTCGACCACCAGATACGGACAATAACACCATGGTTCGGCAGTATATCGTTGACACGATGAAGAAACTCAACTGGCACGTTGAGGAAGACTCCTTCAACGACACGACGCCATACGGGATGAAGCGTTTCACCAACGTCATTGCTACGAAGGACCCAAAGGCTCCCAGACGTGTCATCCTGGCCGCGCACTTCGACAGCAAATTCTTTGCGACGTCTCCGATGAACCAGGCGAGTGCTGCCCGTTTCCGTTAATAGGTCCGTGCTGACGTGTCTGGTAGTAGTTCGTCGGGGCCACGGACTCGGCGGCGCCTTGTGCGTTCATGCTGGACCTTGCGGAATCGTTGGACCCTCTGTTGAATGAGCGAATGGCGCGGCTGGACGACGGAGAGGAGGATGACGAGGACCTAGCTGAGACTACGCTACAACTCGTGTTCTTCGACGGGGAGGAGGCGTTCAAGGACTGGACTGCTAAAGATTCGATATATGGCGCGAGGTACGTCTGCAAGACAGCCCTTTTTGTGCATATACTGACAGACACAGACACTTGGCTCACAAGTGGTCTACGACCTACATCGCGCCCCATTCCAAACGAAGGCTACTCCCCGCGTCCACCACGGAGCTTGGCACCATCGAGCACCTCATCCTGCTCGACTTGCTCGGCGCTCCTAACCCGCAGATCCATTCTTCGTTCCTCGATACCGCATGGCTTCACGACGCGATAGCATCTTCAGAGAAGCGCCTCGCGGACAGCGGCGCGTTCGCGTACGGGAAGGATGGCGTCCAAGCGAACCAATTCGACCCCTTCTTTGTGCCCCGTACAAGCCCTCAGTTCAACTTTGGAGGAATTGAGGACGACCATATACCGTTCCAGAGACTGGGCGTGGATGTGCTACATATCATTTCCAGCCCGTTCCCGCACGTCTGGCATACTCTACAGGTCTGTGTCTGTGAACTTTGGAACCTCGTTCACTGTTGACCACGTCGTTGTCCAGGATGACGCGTCCGCTCTCGACATTCCAACGATGCGTCGGTGGAACCTCATCCTCAGGGTCTTTATGGCGGAATACCTGAACCTTCGACCCCGGGAATCGTCTCGCGACGAGAACTTTAGGTCACCACGTTCGATCGACGAGTTGGTAAGCGGAGATCGGCTGGTGGTCGGATCCATGCTAACATCATTTCAGTAGCTTACTCCCGGGTAGTACCCCCGACGCCAGTACGGAAATGAGATAGATATTAGCACGCTTCTCGACTGTTCTCGATCCGGATGAGGTGTGTTTTGGGGGGGCTGCAGGGCCGGCATCGGCATGGGGTCACGATGCAAACGAGAAAAGGTTACTACTTTCGCTGTTGAGCTTGGACACATCGTAACTGGACGGATTGGACTGTAAGAAACGGGCTAAGCGGATGGAGCGATTACGACAGAAGCAAGCTCTTGTAGTGCTTAATGAGAGCCGTAGCGTCCGCTGCGATCTAAGTATCATGCCACCTCCTTGTCAGAGCAACAGACTTGGTATAGGCCGTACAAAACAAACCTTCTGGTTCTCCATGTTTTCGGTCATCCGGGCGTTGGCTAATCCGCAGAGCCTCTTTCGTGATTTCTCCCGTGCAGCCGCTTGTGCTTCCACTAAAGATATGCGGAGAGATTAGGACACTCACGGGGATTGGAGAAACGAAACAGTAGGCGACATACGCATCGCGCTAGCCTCGTTGATCTGTGCGGCGCGGCAGTGGGATAGGTCTTCAATGAGACCGTTAAGATGACCCAGAAGGTTCTGAACGCATTCCTAATGATAGTGTCAGCTACAGAGTCGAGTCCTCTACGAAGATAGTATGTCGACAGACTGTGCACTGTACATACATCTTGACTTCCTAACAACATCTTAATTTCGTTCAACGCCGCGCCTTGAGAGACCTCTTTCTCCCTAAGTTCAGAAACGAGCATACGGGCTTTATCGCTGGCGGGACATTGGCATGACTATATGCGCGACATTCGCCGGAAATGTACTCACATAGACTCCATTCCCTCCCTTACAGCGTCCTCGGCCTTCTTGCGCGCAGCAGCGAATATGGCCTCCTTCTCCTTTTGGAAGGCGACAGACCTTGCTGAGGATTTGGACGCCTTTCTCTCTGTGTACGCCGAATTAGTGCTGGGATATCAGAGCACCTCGGCTTGTGACAGCTTACTCTGGAATTCCTGCAATACCGCTAACATTTCCATCATACTATGTATCCCAAGCAGGCACTAAGCTCCCGTATACTTAAGTTACTCTTGGGGGACTACACACCTGTCGGCGTCATCGTCGTCCTCTCCCGCAATATCCTCGCCATCCACCTCCATATCGTATTCTTGCTTTTGATTTGTAACTCCGGTTTGCCTGACCGCGGAGGAAGAACGCGTCAAGTGCGACCGCATGTGGGCAGGTATGGCGACCGGAGGCTGGCTGGGTCCTGTACGAGGTCACGGTCAAGAACGAGCAACGATTAGGATCCATGCAAAAACATACGAGATACGTTTGCAGCCTTCTTTGCCATGGCACACAGAACCCGTCCTAGAGTTAGAGGCAGTGAAGGAAAAGTACAAAGAAGAGTACGCTTCCGGGTGACGACGGATGTCGTTCCTCAGAGAATCTCATTTGCCTAATTGGGGATCCGCATCTTCAATCGCTCAGGGGACACGAGAGGCTGCAGGAATTATATACATACAAAAATACAAGAAATCACGGTGAAGGACTGCATGTCGAGCGGTCGAGAGTTAGGCCAGTAGCGCAGCTATACGAGTATCGAAGCCTTCACTTCGGATAGGCATCTCAGGTGTATGGAAGGGGTTCTTCATGACCGCATCTGCGTAGATCTCGTACACTTTCTGCAGTACAGTATCCGCCGTGGGTTCAACAAGAGAGGTAAGCAGGACAAACTTCGTCCCTGTCATCTTCCGGTCAGAATAAGCCAAGCCAATGTCGATAGTGTCTAAACGCGCACCTGTAGCAGTCAGCAAGATGTTCATCTTGAATGTCTCTCCAGAAATTACATGTGCACCGGAGCTGGAGCCCGTCGGAGACAGACGACTCGTGATTGCGTGGATACCATGAAGGGTCCCCGCGAGTACGAGATACTCGTTGGAGGTCAGATGGGGAAGTCCCTCTGCTGAAGATCGTCAAGTCTGCGCAGTTGGGGTAAACTAGCAGGCATACCACCGAAGCTACGTTCATAAACCAAACCGCCCGCCTTGTTTATAACCTATTTGTGTTTCAATTGGGGATATGTCATGGACGCTAGAATCGAACGGCATACCCAGAGACCGAAGATGGCCATGGCCGTGATCGTAGGCGGTTGAGTATGGTAAGCGCCTGTAGCTACCCGCCACGCGGCCATGTGAGCGGAACGCGTCCGAGAACGCGTCGCGTTTGAAACTCCGCTGGAGGGGACTCTTGCTTCCGTACCTCCGTCTCCTTGCGTCAGACCCGTAACCCACACGATGCAAGCACAGGCCGCAAAGCAAGACCAGCACCAGGCATGTATCCTCATACTCTGACTTCAGATTCGGGTTGGTCTGATCGTCTTGTCAGACGGTCATTACCTCGCAACAGAGTCTTCAATCCGTCCAGACGCTCTTACGGGCGGGATTGGGCTGCATTACGTATCTGAGGTCGGATCCGTCTCGCCTTTGCAACACTGTTTGTGGCTGACTGCGCCGAAGGAATCTACTCCCCTCAGATAACTTTTCAGAAAGCATGTGTCAGGTGCAAACTATATGCGCACAGTTGGCCTGATATTGCGCATACATCAGGCTATTTGACTTCTGGGTCGGACGCACTGTCTTCGCAGCCCTCCAAGTCGGACAGTTTAGACACTTCTTTCCAACGAAAGAATGTCAGTGGTTTCAAGATCATGACGATTACGCGGGGATTCACAGAGGAGGCGGATAAACTCCTCAATTATATGGTTAGTCTTGCAGTTCTTGCTAGCGCTCGTCCCACTCACAACGTCCAGGAAAACGGAATTTTCGACGCCTTGCGGAAGAATTACTTGCGCAGCTTTGTATTTGCTATATATCTGGTACGCTTACTAGTCCCATCATTGCTTCGCCAGCTTGAAAACATGTTCCTCAGGACGACCAAGATCCGAACAAGTGCGTGTCGGGGTAGTTGGCTGATGGCTTATTGCCCGCTGAGAGGCTCGAGTCCAGCGTTGTCGAAACATATACGTTCAACTTCAGCGTAACGTTTTTCCTGAGCGTCGGATAACTATATGCGTTTGACTTGTCTTCGACAGTATTACGAGGTCCCAGGAAGCAAGGAAACCGTACCCGTGATGACTCTTGGTGAAGAGATGGACAAGCTCTCTATATCCTTACCCCGACCGGCTCGGGACCCTGTCGCCGAGGCAACGAGAAAGGGTAAACTCCCGACGTTGGGAGAAGTGAAACGAAGTCTGAAAGTCTGTGGGTGTGCTGCATCCCCATTTACCATCTCTTACGTTCTGTAGGTCTTGATCAAGAACCTCATCCAAGCTACCACACAAATGGATGCTCTTCCAAGTAAGCAGTTATGCCCGCGTGTCACGGCTAATTCATGCGTTCTCCCTAGAACGACGTTTCGCCACCTTTAAACTCTTTTATTACGAAAACACCCCCGACGACTATGAACCCCCCCATTTCCGTGCTGGCGACGCGAATAAGGACAAGTGGTTTATGGCCACGCACCACAAGGACGAAGCGCCCGAGCGGTGCAGTGTTGGCTTCGTTCATACAGGCTACCACGGCTTAGACGTGAACATTACCTCCGTGTCTGCATATCTCCCTTCCGGCGAGGACAACAATGCACCCTTCTCGGGAACGACAGACAAGAATGCTTTCGCAGCGCCTTCCTTGACACCCGTTGAAGAAGCTGCGATGCGTGCCCAGCAGATAGAGGTACAACGTCAGGATGCGGCTGCCCGCCTCGTGATCTGGGATGGTGATAACAATATGGGGACTGTGGGGACCGATTGTGACACCACAAATGTCGTCGACATCGGTAAGTGGATGCGTCCCGCAAATGTGGGAATGAAGCGTTAAGCCCTTCGTATCGGCTCGTTTAGGCCCTGTCGGCGTTAGGGATGAAAACGGTTCCGTGGTCCCATTTTCCCCGGAGGAGCGCCGTCGGCTCGCCGTGAAAGAAGCGCAATACTCTGGAAGACCAGAGACATCCCGATGTGCATCGGTCAGCTGGTGGGCTAGTATAAGCGACTTTCGAAAAGCCCTGCTCTAACGACTATCCAGGCCAGGGCTAACCCTCAGGTGGGGCAAGAACTATCGCCAACACAGGAGATCGACAACTCCCAACTCGGCGGATCCACAGGCGCTGCTCTTCGTTCTCCCCCAAGATCGCCGACGCCTACACCGCGGCCTAAGGACTCATCGTTCCGTCACGGTGGCGAGAGCGGCTCGCCTCTCCCTCCCTCCGACATCCTTCCATCCTTACCGCCGTCTGTGGAGGAGCCGGAAAATATCGACACACAATACCTGAAAGACGTTATTATGGCCAATGCCTCGGTTCCAGAAGAAGACAGTGTGATGCTTGGTAAGTCTCCATCTTGGCCTTGCGTCCAGCCCTTGACATTGACATCCCGAGGGAGACATGGAAACCCAACAGATTGGTGGGGTTTCCAGGGGAAATGAACCTATCCAGCGTTTCGCCAGCGCGCACAACATAATCGCCGATACGTCCATGGATCGGGATGCAGAACATGATGAGTTACCGGATTGTGAATGTGGTGTACAGGTTTGTAACGGTTGAGGAGTATGTACATTGGCAATCGCTGACGTCTAGCTCAGGCCACAGACTGCGACTTGTGCTACTGTGATGGGGGTTGCGACCGATGGTTCCATTTATGGTAAACTGCTTGGCTTACCCTAGATCTGTAACTAATGTCATTTGCAGGTGTATGGGATATCATTCAGCGCAGGACAATCGTATCCCAGATAAATTCGTCTGCTTCGATTGTCGTGTCCGGGCGGACCGCAACTGGGACCTTATCGTGGTACATGACTTGTACCCCCGGATGATGGCCCGATTCAAGGACCTAGCTATCCAGAGGTGGGACACATCTCCCGCAGAGCTTCGTGTTCTCGTGCTGACATTTTCAGACGGGGGATCAAACTCTTTGAGACTCACGCACCGGATGGGCTGTCCGCTTTCACGGAGTTGATTGGTCGGTTCTCCAACTGCCCTTATCGCGATCATCTAACCAAACTCCGTCGTGCAGGATGCGATTCAACCGTCGCGGGCCAGGTGTTTAAACGACTAGAGGCCGAAGGTGAGGCACGCAGTTGTTCCCTAGAACGCACTGACGTCCGTAGTTGAGTAGGCTTCATCGGTCAAGAGAACCGAGAATTGGACGAGTCGGGCTTGATGGAAACCACGACCGTCACGACTAGGCGTAGAGGTCGAGGCGGCAAGGCAAATCCAAAGCCCAGAACCGGATTGCGCCGCAAGAATCTGCAGAAGCCAGTGTACGTCTTCGTCCAGAACATCAAACACGAGGATATCTACAAAGACTACTTCAATCCCGATCTGGAAGTCGAGAAGAGATTGCTCGGGTTATCTGATCTGGTTTGGTGTCGTGCGCCGGTGTCTGTTCATGGTTCACTGAATTC
Organism: Ganoderma multipileum BCRC 37180; assembly: GCA_000338015.2. Taxonomy (NCBI): domain Eukaryota; kingdom Fungi; phylum Basidiomycota; class Agaricomycetes; order Polyporales; family Polyporaceae; genus Ganoderma; species Ganoderma multipileum. The sequence continues at coordinate 16,382 of BACB01000434.1, read as the reverse complement.
GCACCCAGAAACCGGAGCGCAAGAACCGCAGGAAGAGGAATGACGCAAGCAACCGCGCCATCGAAGCGTAGTGACGTCTCATTGGTTCTCGTGCACGGTTAATAACTTTGGTTTGGCAGGAACGAACCTAATGCTCTCTCGCAGAAGAATGCTCGTCAGGACGCCAACCGGACGGTAGAAGTGGAACGCGCGGGAGCCCTCCCGGCTGTCTTGGAATCGCAGACCCAAGAGGAGCCGCAACTGTTGGCCCCGGAAGCCCGACACTGTGAATCGAAGAGGAAGATGAGCGGTGGCACTTGCGAGGAGTCTGCGAAGAAAGCGAAGAAGCTCAAAATTTCTCTTGGGCCGCCTGTTGACCTGGGCGACTGACTGATCCTGTGCCCACCCACGTTGCATCTTGTCCCACCACTCGCGACGGCTCTCCTTGCTCGTTTTCTGTGGCTGTTCCGGCGCGACCCTTCTATGCTCTTGTGGACCTGGGGAGTCCACTCTTCTTGTCCCGACCGTCATCTCTAGATAGCTCATGTATGCCCGTGGGTGGATCCTCCGAATGGGGGTAGCTCGCAATCTGATGCATTTTAAGCCGCTATAACCCAACATCAGTTGCAATGCGTTGAGACGCCTCGGTCTAGAGCCTCTATGGCCTAGGCCGGTCGGATGTCAACGAGCTAGAAAGGCATACCCTCCACAGTGGGCGTCAGGCGGAAAAACACCGCTGCGCCTTCCTGCCTTCCCTGTAGTCATGAGAATGCTGTATCTTTCACCAATCACGTCGAAGGAGGTGCTGATGTTCTGTGTCGGACATTCAAAATATGCAATCTATTTCATGGAGAAATATGGTAAATATCTCGTCCAGCCCACATCGGCCGCCTCTTCGTTTCCGAGCGTGAACATGATATGACTTATGTTGCGGCTGCCGCGCGGGCCATCCTACCCAGGTCGTCCTGTGGTAAGCCCTGCTTCGTCAAACTATCTTCTTGGGCCTAGATTAATGGAGCTTCACGTCAGGAATGCCACCCCGACCGTTGTGTTAACTCCCGCAACGTTACGGGGTGTTTTGTGCAGCCGTTTATTTGTTCCGTGTCCCAATCAGTCATCGGAGGTCACCAGTCGATGCGAATCAAGGCCTTAATTACGTCCTACGGACGTTCTATCTCAGCACCGCGTTTGAAGAGATGGGGTACTACTTGTTTCCGCGCAGTCCTGGGCCGTGCTGGACGACTACTTCGGGAATTGATACAGTCTTCGATGTTCGTCAATGACGCAAGGCATGACGGAGATACCAGGCGGGAGCGGGAGATAGCATTCGTACCTTTCATTTCATGCATAAATCAGTTAACGCAAAGGTTCTATACACTTCATATGCCGCCGTGGTGAATGCGGCCGAGTCCGAGCAACCGCAGACGGTCAACTAGGACGGGGTGGACAGATAAGAATTGCTTAGGCACTCTGAAAGGTCATCCGGCCGTCCCAGGAAGGGTCCCTTTTCACAACAGAAGATCCTGGCATGACCTCGACGGACCGGTGTGCGACATTCCCCGGAAGCATATATGAGCGCCCCGCTAACCTTGTATCAACCTTGCACGTCTCGCGGAAGCAAAATGAGAAAAGGAAGGCCTCGTGGTCACAGCATCTCGAGCCCTCTTCAGCCCCGGTCGACGATCGAGCCCCATTGGACCGAGCAAGACGCGATCTAGGCACCGTGTCGGCTTGCTTGGATGCGACCGAGCCAGGTGCGTATTGCTTCAAAACCTGCTGAGGGCATTGCTAGACACTGGCCAGACATTGACACACGCCGAGACCCGGTTTTCACCAACCACCTGGGTGAAAGAATGGCTATGGCGGTAGTGCTGACAGTGGACATGGACTAGGGTGGGCCTGGCCTGTATTTACTTCCCATGTGGAGCGAGCTAATCACCATCGAAGGGCCGAGGATATTGTATTGCGAAGGGAGAAGGCGCGGGTCACCATCTACATACCGTCGAGCTACAAAAGAGGTACCAGTGGATTGGGGTTCTCGGCCTGGGCTCGAGGGACCGCGAGCACTACACACGGTAGCAGATAAGTATTCCTCGTCAGCTGTTTCTGCGACTCTCAGATCAGAAATTCGAAAAGCCGTACCGTGGAATTCTTTGGCTGCGTGCCCATGCGTTTGTTCTGAGGAAATTCGACATCCTCGCGACGATTGGAGAGGGCGTTGTGGATATATCATATGTCGACGCTTAGCAGGTGGTACCGTCGGTGGAGGAGGTCGACCGACACGGTAGCGCTGGTTAGGCTGAGGATGGTTGCCGCAGGGCCACCAGGGCGTTGGGCCAAGATTGACCATCGGGACAAGATTGGAGCTCCACCCGGATCGGGGCGGTGGATCTTCGGATGGTGCCCGCGTGTGTGATACCCTGCCCTAAATGCGGCAGTTTATAAGGGAGCGTGCTGGATCGTCGCCGGTCTTCGTCCCCTCATGATTTGGCGAGCCGTCGTCCTTCGCACCCACGGGCGTCGGACTGCATCGTGAGGCCCTCGCAGGAGATGAAGTAACCGGTGCAAAGGCATAGACTGCACCTCCGTATCTCCCTGGTTGCGCCTGCACACGTATCTGGGGCTCGTTAGCGTGGTGTACATTTCATTGTCGATGTCGAGTACTTGTGGATCCCGGGACTGTGGGTACTAGTTGCATTTGGTAGATCTTAATGAATCAGTTTCTCTTGGAATGCCCCGACACGCACGCGCCGACGGACCAATAGGAATATGCATGTACGGAGAACTGCGGTTTCTGGCAGAGACCTCCCCGATAAGTCAAGCATACCAGCGCGGACCCGGTACGATCCATGATACGCAGCAGAGACCAGCCAGGCGAAGTGGATTGCAGTGGGTGGACGCGGTAATCTAGATGGAGACGGAGACGAGAATACAGCGGCGAGGAGCATGACCGAGGGTGGAAGAGGGCGACGGATGGAGCTGAGAGCGCGTCGGTTATCGAAAGTTCGAGGCTTACCCCATTCGCGGTGCCCCAATTCCACTTGGCCTTTCTCCGTAAACCTCATCTCCTCCGACCCGGTGAATGCCCTCACATCTCTCTCTTCCCCTCCGCCACGATCCCACCAGCCGTACCACCAATGCCATACAAGTTGTCGGCCTCCCTCACCGGCCATTCAGACGCTGTCCGTCCTCGTCTTTGCTCCGTGCCTTCATCCAATGCTCACTCGGCCTAGGTTAGGGCGGTCGTGGGCCCCTCCAACGATCTCATCCTCTCGGCCTCCCGCGATAACACGGCGATATCATGGAATAGGACCGGAGGTGCCTCGTTCTCTCAAGCATCTACCCTTCGTGCAGGTTCTCGGTGGATAAATGCTGTGGCGTACCTTCCACCTGCTCCCGGAGCACCAGAAGGTACGCGTCATCGTTCATGCAGCGTTTTCTATGTCGGATCTTGACCTTGGGACATAGGCTACGCGGTTACAGGAGGGCAGGACACTGTGATCAACATCTTCGCGTTACCAAGCACGAAGGGCGAACCTAATTTCTCGCTCCTTGGACATACGGAAAATGTATGCGCTCTCCACGCGTTGGAAGATGGGACTATCATCTCGGGTTCATGGGATAAGTGAGTGCTCTCCGTTCGGTGCGCCATAACCCCGCCATTCATGCCCCGAAAGAACTGCAAAGGTATGGAAGGACTTCCAACTGCTCCACGACCTCGTCGGACACCAGCAGTCCGTCTGGACGGTCCTGGCCATCGATGGCTCGCAATATCTCACAGGTGCGTTCCGCCTCGCCTCCCTGCACGCGTGACCCAGGCTTGACCGGGCGGCGCGGACGAAGGTTCCGCGGACAACACGATCAAACTGTGGAAGACGCACAAGAACGTTCGCACGTACCCGGGTCACACGCAGGCGGTACGGGGGCTCGCTCTGATCACCGACATCGGTTTCGCATCGTGTTCGAACGATAGGTGCGCTTTCTCCCCTTCTCTTCTGTACCGGTTCTCGTGGGCGGGCCTAGATCCGTTTCATCGGCAGCGAAATCCGAATCTGGACCATGGAAGGCGATTGCGTCTACACGCTCTCTGGCCACACCTCCTTCGTCTACAGCCTCTCAGTCTTGCCAAACGGGGACATCATCTCTGGCGGAGAGGACCGCACCGTCCGCGTTTGGAGAGGTATGCACCGGGTGGCTTTGCTTGTGCGGCACTCGCTAACTCTGTTTAAACGTGGGCATCCGTAGATGGAGAGTGCGCGCAGACACTGGTACATCCAGCCATCTCGGTATGGTCGGTGTCAGCGATGCCGAACGGCGATATTATCACCGGTTGCAGCGACGGCGTCGTGCGTGTATTTAGTGCACATGAAGAACGCTGGGCACCGGCCGACCAGCTCAAAGCATATGACGACCTCGTCGCCTCACAAGCGCTTCCAGCGCAGCAGGTCGGTGACGTCAAGAAGTCTGATCTCCCTGGCCCCGAAGCATTAGTGGAGCCAGGTGCGTCCGGCTCCAGCGTAGCTAAAACATAGACTAACTACCGCACAGGGAAGAAACCTGGTGAGGTCAAGATGATCAAGCGAGGCGATAATGTAGAGGCACATCAGGTTCGTTCTTCGTCCTTCTCGCGGCTCGTTAGGAATTGACTGGATGGTGGCACAAGTGGGATAATTCTTCTGGGTGGCAGAAGATCGGAGACGTGGTCGAGGCGGTAGGCTCCGGCCGGAAACAACTCTACGAGGGACGGGAATACGACTACGTCTTCGACGTCGATATCCAGGATGGGGTGCCACCACTCAAGTTGCCGTACAACGTCAGCGGTGAGTATATCGCCATGTGTGGAATACGCATACATTGGCTTACTCCATTACAGAGAATCCGTACACTGCGGCGCAACGTTTCCTTCAGAACAATGATTTGCCGTTGAGCTACATTGACCAAGTCGTCCAATTTATCCAGAAGAACACCACTAGCGTAAACATTGGTGGCGCTAATACTCAGTTTGTGGACCCCTACACTGGCGAGTGTTCTGTGGCATCGGCCTGTATCGATAGGCTTACCTCTTGGTTTTCAGGTGCTTCGCGATACCAAGCGGCCCAAGCGCCTTCTAGCAGCGGTGCTTCAGAGTTCATGGATCCTTTTACTGGTGAGACACCCATTCTAGGACCACTCTCGTAGTCGCATCTAATCATGCTTGCTAGGTGCATCGCGATACCGCGCTGCCGCACCCGCACCCGTACCCCCACCGATGGTGCCTTCACACTCAAACCCATCTACCTCGGGCAGCGACCCTTGGACTGGAGCGTCGCGCTATTCGAGTGGACCCACTTCACCAGTCACACCACCCCAACAGTCCCAGGCACCACTTGGGAACGTCATCCCCGTGGTATGTCAGTTGCGTGTGTGTGATTAGATGTTCCACTCATAGATTCTCAGCGAACACCATTGTCCTTCCGGCAAGCACACGTTTCTGCCATGCAGGCGAAGCTCTACCAGTTTGACCAGGCGCTGCGTAACGAGATTGTGAGCATGTACAAGCGATCTTGCCCTGGCGGCAACTGACCCTTTCCTCGAACAGTCGACCAGTAATCTGGCGATGTACCCTCAGGAACTGAACCTCATTGAGGAGACATTCGCGTACCTGACACAAGCGGTGTCGCATCCGCTGGATCTGCCATCAAAGAAGTTGACGCACAACCACGTCGACGCCATGATCCAGCTTCTCGAACGGTGGCCACAGTCCCAGCTCTTCCCGCGTACGTAACTTCCTGACTTGGCACTCCCTCGTAACAAGCGCTGACTACTGTGCACCATCTTCCCATCCAGTTATGGACCTGAGTCGTCTGGTCTCCGCCTTCTGCCCTACTGCGTACGTCGATGCTGCCCTGCGCGCACGATTCGTGACAGCGTTGTACACGGGCGCACATTGGAACGAGCCGTGGACGTCGCCGCTCCGAAGCCGCGCGAGACAAACTTGCTCTTCCTGTTCCGTTCGCTAGCCAACATCTTCCAGGATGGCGTCGTCCTGGGCGATGGTTCTTGGATGCAAGAAGTACGTGTCTAGTCCCCATCATGCTTCACGGCTCACGTTCTTTGCTTGCATTTATCAGAATCTCGACCTGCTCGGCGGAGCACCATACATGATTCTGACCAACTCTCTCCGGGTATCCCTAGCGACGATTCTACTCAAGTATGCGCCGGATTCTGGAGTGGCCATTGTGACTGTTCTAACGAGGTTCATGTTACAGCCTTTCTTGCACCGGGTTGAGGGAAACTCTACCCGATCCTGTTCGGGATCGGTTGATTGCCTTGGTTCTTGAGGTAAGTGTACAGTTTCCCATCACTGCTAGACCCCAATCTCATGGCGTTCATAGGTCCTTACGGAGGAGAACAGAGAAGCGGAGGCAGCCTACCGGGCTTTGGTAGCTCTCGGCAACGTTGTTAGTCTTATCTATGGTTTCAATGGCGCATATACTAATAAGCTCTATAGGCTTTCAATGCTAAGGAGCAATCGCGTCCTCTCAGCGCCGAGCAAAAGGCGGCAGCCCGGAAAGTACTGACATCACTCCCATCGACATTCCCCGAACCACGGATCCAAAGCGTCTCGAAGGAGATCGCCTCTCTGCTTTAACACCATCATCATCTGCCCAGCGGTCTCGAAAACACAGCGCATTCCTGCGTCCAGCATACAATTGTAATCGCATTCTCATGGTGAAATAAGGGTGTCCCATTAGGTGTATCCATGCTCTGGTCGCCTCATTTGTGTCGTCACTTCTATCATCGTTGAACGCCTTGGTTCCGTCGCCTCGATGGTGATGCCTCGTTCCCGATATTTCTGCTGTTGTCGTGATGCGGATGGACTTTGTTGCCTTAGTGTAGGACTCTCAGCATCCTCGATCAATTGTAGCCTTGCATCCCCCATTTCACCCACCCATCCCACTCCTGGGACCCGCAGTAATCCTTCTTGTCCCATTGATACATAATGGCGCTGTTTCATGTATTATTTGAATAGATGTTGTAGCCGAGGACTAGGGAGGCAAGTTGTCGCCCATTACCGTTCGACGGTGGCGTCGACTGAATGTGCAGTTGGCGCGCATGTGGTCGTCCCCAGCTTCTGTCCAAGTGTCTTTCCATTCTTGCGCTCCGTGTGGTTACAAGCCATATCACACTGATCTAGAAAACGGATCTTGATATTGCAGCAAGAGAAACGACACACGAGGACATCCGTAACCAAGAAGCGCAACGCTATGATCCAAGTTACACGAGTGCGGTAGAACAACAGGCCGCCAGTGCACGGAATAAGTAAAGCAAGCAATTGCAGAGCAAACGTCAAACGCCGATGGCAGTATGGTAAAGCAATGAACCTCTGCCGACAGCGATCTCCCTCGGCGCACTAGGTGCGGCTGAGGAGGGATTGTGCGTGTATAGGGGAGGGGAGGATTAGTTAACATCCAGGGAATGGGGAGGATTAGCCGTCAGTGCGACAAGGACAGGACTGGTGATACGGTAACAAGACCCGTCAAATCGTCAGCTTGTCCTAGAGGCGCCGCAGTGAGTGGTACAGTATAACACGGAGGTCGGTATGGAACACGAAAGCGAAGCGTCCGCGTGAAGGAGGGAATAGGAGTGGGTGTGCTTTGTCGCATGGCACTTGCGTGTGTACGGAAAGCGGATATATGCGTGTGTAGTGGTAAAGGGAAGTTCTGATGAGACAAGGTTGGGGCTGCCTGCGGTGTGGAGGGGGTGTCGCAGCGGAGTGTGCAGGCAGGTGTTGCTCGTGAACCGCAGTTTACGAGACCCAGACTAGAAAGCGGGATAAGAGGGTTAGCGGATGTCAAGTTTGTGAGCGTCGGTGACCTTACAGGCAAGAGCGATCACGAGGTAGAGCGTGATCAGCATAAGACCTTCCATGTAGTTCGACTTGCCGTCCCTAAGGATGCACTGGTCAGCCACCTTACCGGGATACCCGGATGATATAAGACGTACTGGATGAGGAAGTTCACAAGGAGGACGGACACAAAGAGCACAATGGTCTATCGGCAAAACGTCAGTAGTGACGGACATGGTCAACTGGCCGACACGCACCTCGAAGTCAGCGAAAAACAAGGTGAGATCATGGTGGGTAATCCAGCCGACGATCACCAGCAGCGGCACCACGAACGCGGCAATTTGCTGTACAAAATGGTGCCATTAGTCAGGCCTTTTCAAACGCAAAAGCCGTAAGCCGCAGGTCAAAAGTCACTCACGATCGAGCTGCCGACGCAGATACCGATAGTGAGCTCCATCTTGTTCTTCATCGCCATCCACACCGACGTGACGTGCTCGGCGGCGTTCGCCTGGGTCGAAGTTTCGATCAGGAACGGACTCGACCGGCACCGCAAGAATAGACGCACCACAATGGGAAGGAGGATCAAACCGATGAAGGGCTTCGGGATGCTGTAGCGCTCAGCGGTCTCTTCGATCGACGCGACCACTAATAGAAAGCGCATATCAGCACAGGATACGGCGCAATACGACCTAGGCATTACGCACAGTAGTCTGCGCAGAACGATGTGATCACGGTGACCAGGAGGAGCCTGCGATGGACACCGGTTCAGTCATCCCTGTAAGAAAGAAACAATAACCCAAACGCACGCAGAACCGGCGGCCATCGTGTTCATCTCGGCCTCTTCCTCTTCCTCCTCGTGGAGAGCCTCGGGCACATACAGGTACGCGTGCGTCCTGAGCTGTGGGTGCGTACGAGCACGTTCTCGGGTCAGCTAGGCCTGTCAATGGACTGATGACGTCATAGAAAGCCGGACCTGGAAGATCAAGTACGCGATGTACACGAGGAGGAGCAGGATGGCAGTTCCGCGGGAGATGATCTTGAGGCCCTCGTACGAGTCCGCGTCCATGCCCTCGAGGCCGAGCTCGGTCCGTGCCTTGTCCAGCGCGTCAGTGACGGGCAGCGCAATCGCAGTGCCGTTCGTGTCCAGTCCGGCGTGGGACTTCGAGCTGTGATAGGCCGCAGGAATAACGAGAGCTGTTAGCGTTCACGCCGCATGAGACCACGTTGCGTGAGCGATTTGTGCAATACGTCCGGCGATTGGCGATAGCACGGAGAGTGAGCGAACGTGGTGGCAAATAGGCGCATGCCGGTAAGTTCAGTGTTTTCGGTGGAAGCGAGGCGATGCGACGTACTGATACAGGCTAAGGTCATGAGCTGCGAGAGAATGTCAGCAAGGGTCAAAGGAACGACGGAAGACTGTCATGTGGCGGAGAAGTTCGGCAAGTGGGGAAAATACGTACCGAACTCGAGCTGGATGGTTCGAATGGAAAGGGTTAGCCTCGTAGGCAGTGCAGAAGCCAAGCGCGAGGCACTCACGCTTGCGCAGCGGTCACCTGGAAATTGGACTCGGAGAAGACAATGCCACCTGCGGTTTACAATATGAGATCGAGAGAATGCGTGTAAGGGGTAGGGTGAAGGGGAATGTTGTAGGCATTAGTTACTTACCTGCCAAAAAGGAACATCCGAGGACAAGCAGGATGTTGGACAAGATGGAACCAAGTAACTGTCGCGCGCCTCAGTATAGGGGAGACGGAAATGACTGTAGGAAACACCGACCGAGGTCTGAACAATACGAAGCTCGCCTGTACGACAGATGAGTAAAGAAGAAGGCGCGAGTAGATGTGAAGAGCGCGAACCTTGGAGCAGGGCGGCAATACCGACGATGATTTCAACCGCATTCCCAAACGAGGCATTGAGGAGACCGGAGAGGGTTTGGCCGAGTTTGAGGGAGAGTTGCTCTGTAGCGGTGCCAAGCATCTATAAATTCAATAGAATGAGATCCACGCGTGGTTGCGTCACATCACATCGACGTCAAGGAGCTCAGCCAAATATAACGCGACGGGCGGAGGCAACCGACGTACCGCGGCGAGTGGCATGATCGCGATGAAGCTGAACCCGAAACGAAGCGCGGCATCCCAGTTTAATTTGTGGGAGATAATACTGAGAGGGACGAAGACAAGGAGGATGTTGAGGTATGAGCCGAAGATGAAGAATTTGTACGAGTGCAACCACGACGGTTGACCTTCTGTGGACAATGAATCGGCGAGGCGCGCGAAGAACGGCCTCGGTGGCTGAGCGCCATTGCCGTTTTCAAGGAGCGGAGTGCGATCAGTGGGAGGCATTCGCGAAGGAAGAGGTGGTGGAGAGAAGGACGGAGTAAGGAGGGTTTTGTAGCGGGTAGGGATGGGGAGGCGAGGGTCGCTCGCGCTTGGCTTTAACCTGGACGCCAACCGCTCGGCGCTGGCCACCAGATCCACCCTTCCAGACGGAGCCACAGCCCCCCCTTACGTAATCTCCTCCTCATCCTTCGCTCCGCATCCGTGAACGTTCATCCGCCCAACAGCCCAGCCCCCATGGCCTCCTCCGCGTCCCTCCCGTCTTCGGATGTCCTCGCCGCCGCCGCCGCGCTCAATGTCTATGACGACACCGGCAAGGAAGTCTCTTTCGGCAGTCTGATCAAGGACCAGAAGACCGTCGTCGTTTTCATCCGTCCGTACTCCTTCTGGCGCTTCTGCCAATTGTTTTGAACGCTCAACCGCCCATCCGTGCCCCCTTCCGTATACAAATACATTCTACAGGCCATTTCTGGTGCGGTGTACGTGCCGTATCCCTTAAATAAAACTACACTGCCTAACATGATCGTCATTTTAGAGTTGCCAAGTATGCCGTCTCCTCGCCTCGAGTCCCCCAACCACAGCGCTTACTTGCCATTGCCCGCGCTACATAGCAATATGTCATCCAGCTCGCCTCGGTCCGCAAAGAGGCTTTAGAACAGGCCAACACCCGCCTCATCGTAATCGGCTGTGGCGACTGGAAGCTCATCAAGGATTACTGCGGTGAGCAAAATTCCGAGGTCGGGTCGCCCGCTGCATAGCTACTAACCTCCCCCCGCGCTACCGCACTTGCCACTTGGACAAACGATCGGACAGGCCTCACAGACTTCAAGGGCGGCATGTACGCTGACCCCTCCCGGAAGCTCTACCATACCTTCGGCTTGATCGAGACCTTGGACCGCACACCTGCAGGCCAAGAAAAACGCAGCTACCTTGGCAAAGGCGTTATCAGCAACATCCTCGCTAGCATTTGGGTGCGTCCTTGCTAGAACGCACCGCCCTCTCCGTTATAGCGGTCCGACAACATGCGGATATGTTTCTCGCTGATCATAATGCTAATCACGGTTTCGTCCTTGGCATTCCGATCATAGGAGGGACCCCTTAAGCACCCCCAGCACCTCGGAAAGCAGGGTAATATCTCCCAGCTCGGCGGCGACTACGTCTTTGGGCCAGGTGAGTATGAGCTGTGCTGGCCCAGTTGTGAATTCGCCTGACGGTCTTGTCCGTATTCTTCTAGGCGAGACATGCACCTATGCATCCCCCATGAAGCATACCGAAGATCGTAAGCCCTTTTCTTGGCTATCTCGTGATGTTGCTTAGCCTCACCGCCCGTGGACAGATGTCGAAGTCGAGGAGCTCATGAAGGAGGCGGGTGTCGCATACCCATGATGCGCCACAACGCAGCTTCCAACTCCAGTAGTTGTATAACGAACCTGTGTATACCCGGTTCCTAGGTATCTAACCTATGACACTGATTGTATTCTAATTCAACTGTACGTCTGCGTTGTGCTGTAAAACATCCCCGTCCAGGTGCGTGGTATCTGCATAACTGATCAGCACACCCTTCCCGCTCTCGTCCACATCAATCACCGATATCGAGGCGTTATAGCACCACCCGGTCGAGACCCCCTCACCTGCCCGAACCTTCCGGCTACCGAGAAGGTTCGTAACCAGGCTTCCGATAAGCCCGCCGTGAGAGACCGCTAGGATATGAATAGGCTCAAAGCCGAGCTCTGCCAGTGCCATGTCTTCTCCCGAGTCTCCGGTGAGCCCCCTTGCCGCATCCCCGTTCGCCTTCTCTCCATGTGCATCGCCGCCGGTCCCCGCTCGCGAACCAGAACTCCGCGCTGCATCGCGTTTCCTCCGAAGTTCCGACGCCTTCCGTTGCGCGTGCCGCTCGACGGTCTTGTTCCACCACTCGACGCCGCGCGCGTTGAAGTCGATGAGTGGCTCAAGGTCCGGAGGCGGATTCGACCGTTTGGCCACGGGCCCGCCTTGCCACTCACCCATGAACTATCCGCGAACGTGTCCTCGATCAGCAAAGCGGTCTCCACATACGAGGACAAGGGCCAGACACGCACCCGTTCCCGAAGAGCTTCCATCGCCTCGAGCTCAACCTTCGGATGGTTCTCCAGGATGATCTCCGCGGTCTGCGGTGTGCGATTTGTGCACAGATATGTATCGGGTATCGATGTCCGAGATCAGCCCGCGTCATGCCTGCACAGTTGCAGCAGTAAGACGATGCACCGCACCTTTCTCGCCCGCTGCAAGTCGCTGCTGTACGCCGCGCCCAGCGGGACGTCCTCGAGCGCGTCCGCGACGAGTTGCGCCTGAAGGATGCCCGCCAGGTTGAGCGCGGTATCCAGCTGGCCTTGGATGATGCCCTCCCGGTTCGCGTCCGTTTCCCCGTGACGGACGATGTAGACCTTCGCCACGACGGTCATCGATGTCGATGTCGATGAAGACCGCGGGCGCGGGTTGCTGCGAGGCGGTTTATATGTGGGGGCCATGCATGTCGACACTGGTAAGTAGCAAGGGAGGAATCCGGGCGCCACGGAGATATCTGCGCTTTGTCGTGTTTGACAGCGGGCCGAAGTTAGACCCAACTTTATGCGTGGGAATGTGCGAATATGGAGGTTGGCACCGTGCGAATGTCATGCCGAGCATGGAATAAGTGGATTCTACAGTACTTGTCTACGATGAACAGTATTGCAGTACAAGGGTAGAGAGACGGTGTCCCAACGTCAATGCTATCTCCTGTTTAGGACACTACGTATCTTTTGTGTCTGCCCTAGGTTCGTCGCCGAATGAGATCGAAAACCCCGAGCCGAAGAGGCGCGTATGAGAGATAGACTCGCTAGTGTCGTAAAGATGGCCAGACCCTGATTCGACGTCACGGAGGTCAAGGATAAATCTGCAGACGAGGATCGATGTCACGCTGCACGAATGATCGGGGTGAATGTTCTCCTTGCGGGACCGTGGTGATAAACGACACCTACGCCTCAGTGAAGAGAATAATGTGGTGCACAGGGTCCTGAAACGTGTGGTTATGTGAGTACCCTAAGATTGTCCTTGATGAAATAAGCGGTGCTCACCCCAATGTAGGTTGCAACTATGCATCGTATTCACTATGGTCCAGACACTGTATGAAAATCAGTACATAACGCTATAACACAAATACTTGGCTGCAATGGCTCACGTTAAATAAATAGATCCTGTGTTATCAGAAAGCACAGACACTCGCCTCAGCCGACGTCGCCGAGAGGAATAAATAGATAGACGAACCATTTCGTAACAGGACGGCGGTTAGTGAGGAGGAAATGTCGAAACCGCCCTCCTTCGCCAGTCGTACGATCCCGTAAGTCTTCGCCCAAGTGACGCTTAACGAGAAAACATCGGCAAGGATGAGGCACACTCTGCTGATAGCGATCACTAAATAATTCTATGAGTTGCGGGTGTTATGATCCATAAAAGGTACTGGGGTCAGACCCATAACTGCGCAAGTATTGAGCAGCGTTCCATGAATGCGCGAATGCTAAGAGAGAAAACGACCTACTCCTTGTCTACATTATACGGATAGTTCATAACGTCAACGCAGCTCATTTCTTCAAGAAGTCGCGGTGGATAGACTTTCATATCTTGGTGCTTTGCCTTAGCGTAAGACATGGAGGGCTCATCGAGAATAGGAGCCGAGTTAATAAACTCACGATGTAGGCCCCGGCCGGCACCAGCGACAGACCCATAACCATCAAGGCGACATGCCATCCTCTTTCCGCCAATGAATACACTCGTAAACTCGAGAACGCTATGCGGGCGATGAGTGTATGTACAATGAATGAGACGAGTAGGGTTATCACGCTCACCAGCCCAGACCCCGTATGGCAGGATACCCAGAACTTGGGAGAAGCGCAGTAGAATCGTGCAACTAAGGTAAGGATTGTTGTTTTATTTTGTATCCACCCAAGGTCATTCTGCCGTGCATACCTCGTGAAGGTCATTTACACCGCGACGCCGGAAGAAGGCATTGGTTACTTACGTAGTCACTAACCCCGACGGACGCCACCAGGTTGCCAATGTACAGGCCAATAACAAGGTAGCGGTTGAGCACGAAGATCCATGTCGCGGTAGATTTTTTTCTGGTCCATATCAATCGAATTTCTCTGTCGAAGGTTAAACATGTCTCATAAAGAAGCAAAGCTGCGATACAACACCAAAGTGAGGATCACATACGTAGTACACAGCGGGGAATCAAATACGTACCGACCGCTGCAGTGCTACATGACACCTGAGCTTGTGCCCTTCCGGAATGATTAGTGAGTGATCAATATTTGAATCGAGTACACTCACGACATATGCATGTTGTCACTACGGAGCCGCCGTCTGCGAGATGTCGACGAATGTTGCCAGTAAGTATAAGTGTCTTCAGGGGAGGGGCGGGATCAAAGTAATGCAGCACGCCTTCACAGCCTTATAGTATAACTTATAGCATGCACGAGTGGGCTCCTACCCACCCCTCAGCGCTGTAATGGGATGTTTCTAACCATATCAAAACCCGGAATCCCGTAAGAAATTGGGCGGCTCACCCGCCACCCCACGAGCGTCGCACTACGACCAGCGTGAGGGCGCGTTGCTCGAGCTATTATAGTACACATACCCGTCCATGGCCGTGGATTGCACTCGAAGAGCGCGATCTACGCTGTTTTGCTTCGCTGAGAGATGATTTTGAGAGCATGAGAGTCTCTAAGCTGGCCTCTTCGGTTCAGCCTAGTTAAGACTTGAGACGCGTCGATTGGCAACATCGTCCTGGGACGTAACACGATTGTCTGGGATTTCGTATCGCTGACAGGGTGATTGCATTGCGGGAGAGCTCATTATTAACCTGCAAATGTTTCAGTCAGTGAAACATCTATGGCCTGACTAGATGACATACGTTGCTATGCGCCATTCTCGCGATGGACATCATAGGATATTTTAAAGCATAAGGCAATGGGAGGCATACATACTTATGAGACAGAGCATTGGCAAGAAAGCACATATGTACAGGGAAAGCAATAGATGCGCAGGGCGAGCGTAGCGTAGGACTGTCTTATTAGGTATAAACAATGCGACGAACGTACTGCAGAGCGGTAGTAAACGAAGTATGAACATGTCGGTCCGATTATGAGAGAAGGCTGTTGCCTTGTAATTCCTCGAACTTATGACGGGCGAGGCGAATGTTCATCCTCAGAGCGGCAGTTTCTGCATAATCCTTCTCAGATTTAAAGGGCAGAGAAATGCGCGAGGCGAGCGCACCTATTGTGGGATCATGGACCACGATCAGAACATAGGTGTTCCTCGTCAGCTCGTCCAGTACGGCGGTAAACTCGGGTAACTCCAGTTCGAGCGTGTTAAATTCTTCCCGCACGCGCGCACAGGAGTATTTGAACGCCTTGATGAGTTCCGAGGTGCGCTCGTACCGCGTTAGCACCATCTTGTGTGGGTCGGGATCGTGTTCCGTCTCATACTCTGAATGATTTGTGGCGGTATGACCGTTTGCCTTGTCGGGCGAAGGTCCGGACGTGCTGGCGGCAGCAACATGAGGCAGACGTGGAGGTGTGGAAGTGGCGATAACAAGGAAGGTTGTCCGTTCGAAAAGAACAATCTCGGTCGCGCTACATGCTGAGGCGAGTTTGGCGAGGTGTCGGGACAGGACAGAAGCATTTGGGATGAGTACATGCACTATCCTCGACCATGCCTGGAGAACGGGTTGAAGGGCTGCGGTCAGAAGGGCGTATTCGATAGAATCTGGAAGAGGACACTCACGTTGTACAACGACTCGTCATATATGCTGGTGCCGAAGACGGTGATCTCGACGTCCCCGCTCGCCTCTTTCAGTTCCCTTGATTTCCGCGCTAGTGTCTCCGCTTTCGATCCTCCTTTGGCGAGATCCATCTTGTGCACAAGGAGGAAGACCGCAGCATTAGGGCTGTACTTCTGCAACGCACCCAGACAGGCCTTGTAGTAGTCTAAGTCCTTCTCCATATTGCGCGTCTCGACTTCGAAGACGTAAATCATGACGCCGACGTGCTGGAAGATGGTCGACTGCTGGATAGACAGGTAGGAATCCATGAAGGCGTCTTGACCCCCACAATCCCAGAGGTTCAAGATCAAGTCGCCGAGAAAGCGGACATGGTTTTGTTCGACGTCAATAGTTGCGCCAAGGCGTGAAGTCAAAGACGCGGGGTTATTCGAGCTGGGAAAAT
>BACB01000433.1:0-77590 GCA_000338015.2 Ganoderma multipileum BCRC 37180 | reverse complement strand
TAAGCAGAGGTGGGACGGAGAGGATGCTCACAAGATCAAAGAACGCATAGACGTCTTCCCACTTCCAGACGCGCCCATCAATAAGACCTGATGCATTCGTTTTAGAAAATTTCTGCGACTGTAGAAAGAGTGGGAGAGGTCGCACCTTCTTCTTCATGATGGCCAGCCGTCCTTGGGATGCGAATACTGGCCAGAGATTGAAGCTATGCTATAGGCAGTGCTGGAGGATTTAATAAGGAGCTAGTGCCGGACGGATTTTGTCGAAGGCGGTGGCAACAAACGGTAGGTTATGAGGAAGAGGGTTGTGGGAGGGTGGAAGGGGGAGTTGTTGTTACAAAACAAGGGGCGATCATGGCAGTATGAGGTAAATGCAAGAGGCGCTTAGCCTGCTGACCCTGCTTCCCCACTTGGCCGGCACTGACATTATTTCCGACGGGCACTCTGCCCATGCACCCACAGAATGGTGAAGGACGGCTGAGGATAATACGCGTTCTTTCGTTCACATGACTGCTGCATCGTACAACTGTCCTACACAGTCCATTCTATAGTCGTTCATCTAGAACTTGCCTTCCGACCAACGTCTCGTGTGCGAGGCCATCTCCACTGCGGCCAGAGCCCAGTCCTCTCCATGATTGTGACCCTTCGCCTCCCCACGGCCGATGCCCGCGCGCTCTAATGCCTGGTCGTCGGTGAGCGCGGTGAGCACACCGAAGATGACGGGAACCCCGGTGTCAAGTTGGATACGCATTAGCGCGTGCGAGACGGACTCGCAGATGTACTCAAAGTGCATTGTGGAGCCCTTGATGAGAACGCCAATTGCGATGACGGCGTCGAAGGGCTGGTGGGGAATCGAAGCCACCACAGGTGCGGGCGTCGCGGACCGCGAGTTCGGGTTGAGCGAAGTCAGGCCGCCGAGAAGGTCGGTTGCCGTTGCGCCAGCCTGGACATGAGAACCGGCAATAACCCTACGATAAGTTAGCCAGCTTCTGGAGGTGGACCTTCATGTTACGCACTTTTGACAGGCCAAGGGCAACTCGAAACTCCCCGGGACGGACTGCACGACGATGTTACTGTCCTTCACCCCGCTAGCCTTCAGTTTAGCGATGGCACCCGCGACGAGGGCGTCGATGACAGATTTGTTCCACCGCGAGTGCACGATGGCGATGCGCAAAGGCGACCCGTCGTACTTGGAGGGAGAAGGAGCGGGGCCTTTGATAGAGTCGGACATCGTCGTGGTGCTCTGCAAAGCTGCGCGCGCCTTCACCACAGCAGCGGATGCAAGCGCTCCCCGGGCCGGTTCGTGCTTGGAGGCAGAAATTTCCGGCGCCTCTGATTTCTTGCCTTCGCGCCATCCCGCTCAATTGGCTGGTGCCATACCTCTGCTGCGCTCTTCGCTTTCATCACAACCCTCGTGGAGTGTCAGGCTTACAGTGCTCTTAGTATGACTGCTCAGCCGGGAGACGGGGGCCTCGCATGTACGTATGTTTCCTCTGAGCTGACGTTCAAGGATATTGAGACTGTATGCAGCTACTTATACCTATATCTATGCATTCCTGGTCAAGCAAGAGCAGAAAAAGGCGGCAGAGACCCTGAAGAAGGCTGTCAAGGACGTTGTCGTGCTCAAAGATGTGGTGGAGGCTGGAGCTCCCTCATTAGAGCGGATTATCAAGGAGTGGAAGGAGTTGAAGGCTGCGAAGGGGACTTCGTGAGTCCTAAGTCATTCACGTTCGTTTATTCCAACCCACCTACCGAGCAGCGATAGTTCGGACTCGGACTCTGAGGATTCTGAATGTAGGGCAATATATTTCTCTACACAAAACAGCTTGCGTTTACTGGGGCTGTTGTAGCTTCGTCGGAAGAGTCGAGCTCCAGCTCGGATTCTTCAGATCAAGACTCAAGCGACACATCTGACGACTCCGATTCTTCAGACTCGGATTCCAGTGATTCTGACTCCGACTCCGACTCATGTGAGCACCTTCGTCATATCTTGAACCTCCTCTGAGACCTAACAGGACACACCTACTTGGGCCAGCCTCGTCTTCCTCTTCGTCATCATCCTCTTCGTCGAGTTCAAATACGAAGGCAAAATCAAGTAGGCTGTTCGTACCCGTATCTGCCCTCCTTTCCTGAAGTTGCGGTAGAAGCTACGAAGGTGGCTCTCGCCAAATCGATCGCGTCGAAGGCTCCGGCTCCGGCGAAGGCTGCTCTGTCGAAAGCTTCCAAGGCAAAGTCTCCCTCACCTCAGACGTCTACCAAGACGCTGTCGACCAACGACGCCGAGTCCGAGTCTTCGTCGAGCGATAGCGATAGCGACAGTAGCGACGAGACTGGGCAGGAGGAAAGGCCTAAAGCGAAGGTTGCAGGGGAAAAGGCGAAGGAGTCCGACTCTTCTGACTCCTCGGACTCAGAGTCCTCTTCAGATTCGGACTCTGATTCTGATTCCGAGTCCGAATCTGACTCTGACACTTCGTCGGACGAATCGACAGAAGCTAAAACCAAGACGCCCAAGAAGCCTGCTAAGGAAGAAGTGTCGGTGACCAAGAAACGAAGAACAGACGAGCAAGGCACGTCTGTGGCAACCGCTGTCGTGTCCAACGCCACCACTCCGAGTGGAAGCACGACGCCGAAGCCTAGCGGGAATGGCAAGGGTAACAGCGACGGTAACGGCAACGGGAAGAAGCCGAGGAAGAGCAACACGCCCTTCCAGAGAGTCAAGGTCGACCAGGTCACGTTTTCCGACGAACGATTGAGGGACAATCGGTTCGATGCGAGAGTGAGCGCGTTTGTTTTGGTTGCGTTTTACCCACAAGGTTGATCAAGTTTGTTGGGCCTCCCAGGGTGCTGGAGTAGGGGATTATGGAGCGCGTGCCTCTCAAGACCTGATTGTCACTCGCGGCGCTGGATTCCGGAAGGAGAAGAACAAGAAGAAGCGCGGGAGCTACAAGGGAGGGGAGATCACGGTGCGTTTACCTCCACTTCGTGTCGATTGTTGCTGTCATAGCTAAATTCCTTACAGATGCAAAGCTTCAGCATCAAGTTCACGGACTAGATAGACAGCTATTATTAGAGCACTGCCAGTTGTCGCCAACTCGACTACAATCCCCCTATATAGTATATCCCCATGGCCGAGGATTATGATATTAGATCAATGCAAGCTCGGAACTCGGCTATATTATATCGCATCTAACGACCGTATGAAGCTCATGGTGATCCACCTCTGGAACTTTACAGGTCTTTTGCAGGTATTATTCCATCCATGGATATGCCATAGGTACTTTCCGATGCACCTCTGTGAAGTCTTCTTCCCCACCAGGGTAATCTTCGGCAACGCCCACTTGGTATCAGGTTCAATCAGTACCCTAGCCGCCCTCTTGGCGAGTTTCTCCTCGACCGTCGGCGGTAGCAAGTCCAGCGCGAAGGTCACGGTGAACCGGTGGTCATAGAGCACCGATGTCTTTCCGCGAGTCCGCAAAGCCTCCATAACCTGGTCCGTGACGTCCACGACGCCTCTCGTCCTCGGCTGCCCACCCTGGACATGGTAGTGCGGCTCCCGCAAGAGGATCCAGCCTTGAAGCTCGTTCTTTCCGGCGGGCCGCATCCGGATGGCGACGTCCCCATCCTTTCCTGGGAGGATGCAAACTGGGGTGACGACTACGCCAGCTCCGGCGGTGAAGGTTTGCCGCATGTCCCGGGTCATAAGGGCTCCATCACTCTCACCGTTAGAGTGGGGGGAAGGCCAAAGCCGTTGGGCGATGCGCTCGAACGCCTCGCGCTCGCCGTTGGCTTCGGCCCAGACGGAGCCCCAGGGTCCGTGCGAGATATACCGGAGGCAACGCCGGAGAAGCGAGGTGCGGACTTCGGGTGTCGTTGCTAGGGCGAGGCCGGGGCTGGTGAGGAGGAGCGTGGAGGGTGGCGAGGAACGGCGAGCTTCTGCCAAGATGTGCGTGACTGGTGGGTGCGTTTAATAGATGAGCCCGAAGCGGTCATGTAGAGAGGGGCGTACCTTGAGTCTCAACCTCTTCGAGGCGATTAGAGAGGCGTCTGACTGCATCTCTCAGCTGTTCAGAGGGAGGTGAGTTGGGCACCAAAGCTCGTAGCTTCGTGACGTAAGATGTAATGTCCAAGGTTGGCTCTTGCGAAGACGTAACTAGCTCCGCTGGTCTGCGCTGCTGCATAAAATGTTTGTCTGTTAGAAAGATCATCGTAGATGCACAACGCCCTTTAGGGGTACTTACGTCGCCCGACAGTAGGTGACGAATAGCATTTCGAACTGTGAGATCAGGTTGGAAATTGGTAGGATCGTTGACAAAATTGAGCTTGTTTGCCTCGCAAGTTGCCAAGAGCCTATCCTAGAAGCACGGTGTTTATATCTCACTTCTGCTCAAGACAACCTCTCCGTGAACTTACTTTTGGAACCTGTAGAAACGGTCGTACAACCCAACTCTGCATGCCTTCGGCACCGAATTGATATAATGCCCGGTCCTTATGCCCCATCCCCCATCGGCGGACGGGGCGCATGCCCGCAAGGCCATGGTTGCTGCTACCCTGGGACATGCGCATGATGCACGTCTCGACCTGATCATCAGCATGGTGGGCGAAGGCCATCGCATTCGCCCCCGTTTGGCGCATAGCCGCAAACAACAAATTGTATCTTGCTTCACGGATCAGCCTCTCCCCGCCTGGCGAGCCCTCTTCGGGTCTCTCCGGGAAGGGAGGGGTTCCCCAAGGAATTGTCTGGACAGCGGATGGAGCGCCGAAGCGCTCCGCTGTACTGGTTGCAGTACGTTCCATGGCACTCGCGGCAGCCTGGAGGCCATGATTTACGTGGACGGAATGTACCTAAATTTTCAAGGGTTCAGCAAAGGAGCGTTGTTTTGACATGTCCGCAAAATGATACTTGCCGTACGAACAGTCGCATGGTCGCCCAGCTGACAGGTCGCAGTCAGCAGGAACAACAGAGCAGTGGAATCAGGACCACCAGAGTTGGCTACAGCTGTGGAAACCGTCAGAGCTTCTCATTGCCAGAAGGGTTGAATGTGGACTAACCTATGTTTGGACGCCACCCGCCGGGGGGAATGCATCGTTGTAGGTAATACAAGAACTCTGCGGGTGTGATTGGAGGGATGAGTCGCGACATGGCCACGGGTGAATGAGTTGCGCAGACAAATGAGAAGGGCTTGTTGTCATAGCAGTCGTGTTTCCATGGCTGGTGGGCTGGAGGAGGGAGACAGTCTGAGTCTGGAGCTGGCGAGGTGGTGGAGGCCGCGGAGTGGGGGCACGTGTGTGTCGGTATGGGGCCGGGGAGATCACCGAGGGGCGGCGGAGGCCGAGAAGTGCGGGAGGGGTGTGCGGTGCGGGAGTTGGGAGGAGATTGTCGCTGGATTCCATCTTTCCTTCTCTCTCGTCTCTTCTCGCTCTTCTTCCTTCGCCTCTCCTTACCAGACATGTCCTCCCAGTCCGGGAACCCCATCTCCCCGCCCCCCGGCTCTGCAAACAACGCTGCAGCTGGCGGCGTCCGCAGGCATCACACCATCTCCGCCTCATCGCGTACCGCACGCCCCAACTCCAAAATCGCGCTCGGCGAACTCGACGATCCACAGGCAGAGCAGTTGTGGAATGACGACGAGCCCGTAGACCAGGACTGGGTCGGTGGGATTGGTGCTGTAGGCGAGAAGTCTTCCCTTCACAGGCAGGCATCCTTGCCGACTAGATATCATCGTGGTGAGTATTTGCATAACACGTTCACTGTCCCTTCCGTTCCGTTCCATATCAAACGTGCCCAAAACACGAGGACTGTCTATATGCTGATCGAGCTACCCAGCGTTCGGCGGCCAGGGGGCCAGGCAGCCCGGTTCCCATACGCCCCGTACTTTGAATAGTCTTTCCGCCATCGCTGGGCACGAAGGCGACGAAGAAGAATGGGAGCGCGAGATGAGAGGTCTCCAGAACGACGAAGAGGTGCGATGTCTTTCCATGCACTACACGACCGTTGCTCAGGATTTCCATAGCACCCGGCCATGTCCGTATCCGACCACGGACATGGTGTTGCGGATTCCTCGGCTTCTGCTTCGCCACTGTCACCCCACTTTGCTCACGGGCCCTCCCCTCCGCCTGGCTCAGCCGGCGCGGGTGGAGTTCGCAGGCATCAGAGTCTCAACTATCCCACAGCCACCGCAGGGGTTCGGCGACTTGCATCAGGTCTCAAACGTGCCGGCACTCTTCAAGTTGGCGCGAAGGGATCTCAGGTTCCGTATTCGGGCGCGCAGAGCCCCAGTCCGACGAATGCGGATGAGGAGTATGACGATGAGGCGGCGCGTGCAGCAGACGAAGAATCTTACTTCGCTCTCCAGAACCAGCAGCAAGCCAGCAACTACCCCGGCAGTCCCATCGGCCGTTCCTCCCCATGGAGCACCCCAGGAGGAGAATGGCGGGCTCAGATGGGCGGCAACGGTGGATCATACAATAACGCAGGGAACAACTCGGGCATTGACGACGTGTCGCGTGCGCTCTCCGCGCTCGAGATCAACCAGCAATACGGCACCGTACAAGGCCAGTCCGCCCACCCTCCACGCTTTAACCCTTCGCATCCGCCCCCAGTTCAGGCTCCAGGTGTTCGCCCCGGCAACGGAAACGGGTCAAGGAAACTCCAGCTCGTTACCGATCTCAATGGCCGCGACGGACAGGCGGTCCAAAGTGCATCAGCATACGTTCCTCCTATCGGCCACCCTGGTCAAGGCGGTCAGCCGGCTACTGAGCAACAACAGGGCCAGCCGCCGCACCAGAGAGACCGCGCATTCACCGCGTCGGGCACGCCTTGGGAACAGAAGGAGCGTCTTCTTGTCGGACGGACGTCGAACCCGAGCCTCGCGTCCCTCTATCAACAAGGCAAAATGGAAGGGAACGGCCAGAACGTTCCTAGCGTGCCTTCCATCCCCCCGCAGTACTTGAACCAAGGCCAGGCTCCGCGGTTGGGTGTCTCGGGCTCGACTGGCAACGTAGCCAACCAGGGCGGACCGGCTCAGGGAGGCAGCCCCGGTCAGGGAAACCAGGGCGGAGGGGTCGAAAACTTCCTCAGCTCCCCTATCGACGTCCCTACTCTCATCGCGACCAAAGGTTACAACCCGGTGGACTTCGACACGCGCCCTGCTTTCGTGAGTGTTCCCTTTAACTCTTGCTGTGCTTTGCGAGGATTGAGCTCCGCTGTAGGCGCGATTCTTTGTTATCAAGTCGTACACGGAGGATGACGTTCACAAGTCCCTCAAATACGAGATTTGGAGTTCGACAGATCCTGGCAACAAGCGTCTGGACAAGGCGTTCAAGGAGACCGCGGGACGGGGCCCTATCTATCTGTTCTTCAGCGTTAACGCAAGGTTCGCAACTCTCGTCGGGCGACCGGACTCTATCTGACCACCGTGCTATTTATGTAGCGGTCACTTCTGTGGCATGGCTGAGATGTTGACTCCGGTGCGTTTGTGTGGCTGTCGGTGGGGGAATGGTGAGGCTGAGTGACATTGTTTCAGGTTGACTACACGCGGAGCAGCACCGTGTGGGCCTCGGACAAGTGGAAGGGTGTCTTCAAGGTGCGATGGATCTTTGTTCGAGACATTCCAAACGCCAGCCTCCGCCACATCCGTCTCAAGTACGTACCCACCACATTCCATGTGTATTTTAGTATTGATCGGCGTATAGCAACACGCAAGAACGCAAACCTGTTACGAACTCTCGTGACACGCAGGAGTTGCTGCCTGACGCTGGTCAAGAGATGCTGCGCATCTTCCACACTCACCCCGCCAGGACTTCTCTGCTGCAGGACTTCGCATTTTATGAGGTCAGTCTAGCTCCTGATTGGCCGTAAAACGGAGGCTCACGCTTCCGCAGCTTCAAGCTATGCAGAAGATACAAGCGCAGGCATTCAGCCAAGGAGCATCATCTCCAGCTCAAACCGCCATGGGTGTCCAGACCCCAGGTAGCCAAGGTCAGGGTGGCGTCTCTCCAACGTCCACGGGCCAGCACCCATTCGCCATGTCCAACCCTACAGCTCTAGCCTATGCTGCCCAGCAGATGGGTCTACCGCAAATGAACGCCAACATGGGTATGGGCATGGGCATGGGAATGCAGATGAACCCGATGCTTCAGATGCAGATGAACATGGCTCAGCCCTTCGCAAACCCTCATGCGATGCAGAGCGTCATGCGCAACCCGAGCCCTGGCCCGATGCCTGTCGGCGGGCAGAACTTTATGAATCTTGGCGGCATGCCAGGCTTCTGAAGCTTCTGATCGCGTCTCCTACAACCTCCGCGGACTCTCGTACCGTACTCCAACTACGCCTACCCTCGCTCTGGACGCACGCAAGAACAAGAATGCATCGCACATTCCGATCTTGAATATAGATTTCGCTCGAACCGTCAATCCCCATGGACGGACGGAAACCGGTACATATGTGCACTAATGTTCCTGTTTTCCATTCGCTTTTACCTTCTCTCTGTTTTCTATGTTTCATCCTCTCTTGCACAATCCCGTCATCCTCTGTATTATTACAAAGTCTCCGTCAGCAGCGCTCGTCGTTTGTCTACAGTTACCATAATGACCGTTACGTCCTCCGCGCTGCCTTGTTTCCATACGGTATGCACACCCTTACGCTGAATTCTGAACTCCCAGAGCGACCACCTTACACTCGATCCCCGCAGTCCTTGGTTCTTGAACCCGATTGCGGGTCGGAATCCATCCCCGAGCTACCAAGACCTCGAGATTCACGTTCCTTCTTCGATATGTGTATGTGTTCCCTTGCTTTTATCTCCCTACCTTGCCCGCTCCCGAAACCCTCTCTTCGTTCTCAGCCTCGATTGTCTGCCACAGTTTGAATGTTCTCCATAGTACGCTACGTTACTTGCATTGCACCGAGAGCAGCACGGTATCACCACACACGGGACGATGAATCAGAACGGACGTGGACTATCGAACGTGTTCGCATGTATTTGTGTCCCGTACATACGCACTTGTAGTTCTTGGTTCGTTTCACAATCATCATACCGACGTCCGGATCTGCTTGCTCGTCCGCTTCTGCGTCGTAAGATCGCGATCGAGTGACCCTCTTGTAGGGCTTTAACCCGATACGTACCCGATCGCGGAATGTGCAGGGATGTTCAGTGTTAACGTTGGTGATCGAGAAATAAGTTAGGTGACCGCAACGCGTCGCGATCGCGCGTGGCGGCTCGAGGTGTGCTGCAGCAGCGTGGGGAACTAGCGCCCGGTTATAAACCGTGCTTCTTGAGTCTCCCCAACTTCAACCTTGACTAGCAGGAGCTGTCCGCTCACACTGATGCCCAACCCCTCCTGATGGAGCCCATCAAGTACTATCAAATTGGAGGCTTTAGGGCGCATCTCCCATGGTGGCCGCAATGGTGAGTCGCCATCCATCCCAGTGGGCGTTCCTCCCGGACTAACGGATCGGCCCCCGCAGGAATAGGAACTCTAGCGACGAAGTCCTCATCAGCAGCCTGATGAGGTCGTTCCAAGATGGTGACGACCTGGTACTAGGTAAGGCATAGTTCGCGCACTAGAAGACACGGTTGCTCACGGAGACGAATCGTACCTAGGGATCCGACCAAATGGCGCATCTTACCTACTCCTCCCCGTCGATCGATTCGACGCTCGCTTTGGCCAGCGGCCGCGAGACCGTCCCTGGAGCGCGCACGACTTCGAGTCGCTCTCCCCGATCCAATTCGGTAAAGAGAAGGATCTCCTCGACAAGCTGTCGTCGTATGTGAGCAACAAGAAGACGAGGGACGGCAATCCACGCGATCGCAGCAAGGCGAACACAGAATATACTTCCGGTGGAGAGGGCCGGAACGGTCGTGGAGAGGAAAGATCAAGCTTCGAGCACCAGCGGTATGTTCTCCTTCATTTCAAGAGGGCTGTCTCGACTCATCCGATGCTTTCGATGGCAGACTTCTGTATCGCCTGCTACAGAAGACCGTAAGACGTCCTGAGGACTTCGCCGTTTCCTTACCTCCATGGTTCCAGGACGTTCAAATTTATTCATTTGCGATTAATCTGTGGTTTGGAGACACCCGTGCATTGGACAAGCGTTTGGCAGATCCGAAAGTACTCGACGTGGGTTGGACCGAATTCGACGTACCAACGGACTCCGATGACCTGAAGGCGGTATCGACAACCCACCTGGCTATCGAGGAAGAGCGGTATTTGGGGAACCGTGGGAGGACCCGATCGGTAACTAGGATCGTTCTCACCAAAGTCGCAGAGCCTGATCTATCTATTAGACCCTCCCAAATATCACGCAGGCAATGTCTCGCGATTCGATTGCGACATTGCTCCAGAACTTGTTCTCTTCGGAGCAGAGCGATGGCGCCAGCGCGCCGAAGCTGTTGCTTGTCCATGACGCGAAGACCGCGATGGCCGTCCTCCGTACGTTCGGAGTAGACACATCAAAGTGGGCGATGGGTATCAAGCAGTTGCTCTACAGTTCAGCTGCGAGCAATGCTCTGAGGAGGGACAGCCGACACGACGTTCATCTGGAACGTCGTGACCGTGACTCAGCCACCCACGGCAAACCCTCCAGAGAACGATCTCGTTCTCCACATGGACGGACTGCGGATGGACGTCGAGTTCGTCCGCGGTCTCCGCCAACGCGCCGCGTCGAGGCACCCCCCGTGTACATAGTTGATGTACGTGCAATGTACGGGTTCCTGATGCGGGTCGCTCCGGGGCTGGACAGTTCAGTCCTGCTGAATGCCAAAGCACTTCGTGTGCAAGACACTGCCCTGCAAAGAGGCGAAGACGATGCACCGATCTACCAAGAGATCGACCCCAAGGAATGGTGTGCAGGACGAGAAAGCAGGCGGGTGCAAGTTTTACAACTCCGTATGTGCTCGCGAAACTGATCCATGAATAGGTTGATAGGATATATGTGGGAAGACATGGCCAACGGCGTCGCGATCGACGAACAGCGCGCTTACCGAGAGGAGATCGCAAGGGAAGCCGCCTCATATTCGCAAGCGGCAGCGTATTCGGGGAGAGCGGATGATGAGGATGTGGACCCCAACGACGTCATGCAGCCTATCGGGGCTGGCTCAGGGCAATCGCAGCCGAAGGCATCGAAGCCGTATGGGATGTTCGATTCTGAAGATGAGGAGGATGACTACTATTAATTCAATGCGGACTATCCTTGGCTCTCATCTCGCAGATCGTAGCAATTTCTGGAGCATCAGATGTGTGTACTTGGTACATTCGACCATCGTGTATGTCAAGCTGCTATGAGGAGAATCGACGGGGAGATGGCAGCGTCGGGCCGAGGCAAACGAACGATGATGGTTACCAAATCGGGAAGCGCACAATTAGCATGGAGTTCATCCGCGGCTGAGCGACGCGCGCGACCGCAACCGCTTCCTACGTTACGCCCCATTCACGCTCTTTTCTCTCTCCTAGGCCTCCTTGATTTTGCTTACCGTGTTTCTGAGAAACGCCCCTTGGCTTGCTTGTGACCCTGACGGCCCACGATGTCTATGCTCTCCGAGCGGCAGAAGGAGGAACTGTATGTGATATTCCGATATCTGTTGTTAGCATATCTTCACGGGCAGCATACGATGAAGTCAGAAGTCGATCCTCGAATATTTGCATGCCAACAACTTCCAAGCGGCGTTCAATGCGCTCAAGTCCGAGACCGAGCTCGAGTACACCCCCGACCCGAAAGGGAAGTATGTCGGACTGTTGGAGAAGAAGTGGACGAGTGTGATACGATTGCAGAAGAAGGTACGCATTCGAACCCCATCATTTTGCCCTCTTGGTCTTCACATCCTCCTTGCATGCGCCATGTCATGTGTAATTAGATTATGGACCTAGAGAACCGTAATGCCGCGCTTCAAGAAGAGCTGTCACTATCACCAGCCAAACGCGCTTCCCTTCAGACGGACTGGGTGCCGCGGGCACCCGCTGCGTATGTATTGACAGGACACCGTAACCAGGTGCTCAAGGTCGCGTTCCACCCAACATTCAACCTTCTTGCATCGGCAAGCGAGGATGCAACAGTGAAGATTTGGGATTGGGAGACAGGAGAATTCGAGCGGACACTGAAGGGCCACACCCGCTCCGTGACCGACGTTGCGTTTGACAGCCGGGGGAATTTGCTTGGTGCGTATATGCTCCCTGTGCGTGCCCAGAGTTCCACGCGAGGAGGATACTGACGGCCCACGAAGCAACATGCTCGTCCGATCTATTCATCAAAATCTGGGACGTGCAGAACGAGTGGAAGAATACGAAGACGTTCTCCGGACACGATCACAGCATCTCCTGCGTGCGATTCATGCCTGGTGACCAGCAGATTGTCAGCGCCAGTAGGGACCGAACAATACGCATATTCGACGTCGCGTCAACGTCAGTCATGTTTGCTTTAACTCTGCTTCTGGCGTGTATGTTGACGTTTATGCAGCCACCTCGTTCGGACTATTATGGGCCATTCAGATTGGGTTCGATGGGTAGAGCCATCGGACGATGGTCGGTTGCTTGCGAGCTGCTCAAATGACCAGGTAAGCCCATAGCGAAGGGGGAATGATATGTTCCTGGAGCCGCTTACCTTCTCGTGTTAGACGGCACGGATCATCGACCCTCAGAATGGCGAAACAAAGACCGAGCTCAGGGGTCATGAGCACACGGTTGAGGTGGTCGCCTTCGCGCCTTTAGCTGCTTATGCTGCGATCCGAGAGCTCGCCGGGATTCCTGTAAGTGATATACCCATGCAGACGGCCGCCAGGGGTTGACAGGTGGCCCCACAGAATACAGAAAGATCAAAGAAACCTGGCGCGTACCTGGCTACAGGCTCCCGCGACAAGAGCATTAAACTGTGGGACACCCAAAGTGGCCAAATGCTCCGGAATCTTGTACGATTTATGCGCCGTCCTTCCGGGGTCCGTGCGCTGAGTACGTGATGGCTTGTTCGCAGGCTGGTCACGACAACTGGGTACGCGCCCTTGTCTTCCATCCTACAGGGAAATTCCTTCTATCTGCGTCGGACGATTACACAATACGCGTCTGGGAGCTCGCTACAGGACGATGTGTGAAGACCGTGCAAGCGCACGGACACTTCGTCACCTGTCTAGCCTGGGGCCGCCAAGCACCGTCGCAGAGCGGCGACGCGAAGACGAACGGCGCAGGCGACGGGAGCCAAGAGGTGGAGAAGTTCGTGAACGTCGTCGCGTCCGGGAGCGTCGACCAGACGATCAAGATTTGGCTGCCTTGATCCTCCGTGCTGGCATGGACCTGGCCTTACACACTCGATCTTGTGCATTTGGAATCATGGACTGGGTGTTGCTGATAGATGGTGCATGATGTTTGTGGCCTCTCAGGACTTTTCGGTGAGTAGCATAGCCTGCCACATGCTTTGTCGGTGACTGATGTGTTCTTCGCCCTTGTTGTCGTCTGTTCCAACGTCTGTCGCCGTTGGCTTTATCCAATCCCGCTCAGCAATCGCACAGTATGTCTTGCTATTCGATCACGTACGGTCAATCCCCTTTGCCTCTATCGTGTATGTCTACTGATACTCTTTCTTCACTCTCGTTATCCTGTGCCCCATGTCGCTTTCGTCTCTGTTTCGTCTCCCTCTGGACGACACCCAGTATTGTTACCCACCTTCCGACACGCATACCCCATATACAACGTCTAGGTATCACCAACGCTACTTGTACAATTTATTCTTTAACAGGGTGTGTCGCTGCCCATTGAACCAATCGAATCATTCTTCAAATGTTTGCAAGTATTCGAGTTGCCTTCAAAGCAGCGACGCTTCGGCACGAGAACATAACGTCAGCCAGTGAACGGCGCTCGTAGAATCGATCTCATGGATCTGAGGTGGAGTTGGAGGTTTTCGGGGTCCTGAGCTCAGGGTAACGTAACGCTGCGGGGCTGTCACGCGCAGTAAGTTTGAACATGCCCGGCTCCTGAGTCCGGCTCTGGACCCGTTGACCCTTCTATCCTGAGACTACAGCTCTTGCCGATGATGTTCCCCACCCAACCTCCATCGTTCAGACATCCAACTCCTTGCCAACCGATCTTCGGACGAGCGAGGTCATTTCATTACGCCGCAGAGCTCACAAGTGGTAAGTTCAAGTTGTCCGGATTAATCCGGGTCTCACAATCCCTGAACACCATGTCGTTTCAATCTGCTACAGCTCCCCATCTCGACTATGATTACAGATGGGGTAAAGGAAACGTTATGATTGGTGTCCACCCCCGGTCGCCGGTGAACAGCCATTGAGCCAAGCCACATCCATAGTCCCATCAACCCCGCCTGCGTCCCGCGGCGTCTGCCCCCAGGCCAAGACGAATGGAAGCTTGGAAGGTCTGCTGTTGTAATCCCCAACATGGAATCAACGATGCATGAAGCCCTCATACATTTGCAGTCTTTATGGGCCCTTCGACCAGTGAAGAAAGTTACTCGTGCCCCCGTATCTCCGACCATGAGTAACCAGGATCACATCATTGGGGTGACCCTTGGATTCGATTTCCACCGGCTGCTCAATTTGCCGATATACTGCGCGAGCTGTGGATCAAAGAACCACGGTGCGTTTTCTTGCCACATGGTTCCGTATGAGCGGTGACAGCATGAGATGTCCCATGCTCACATCCGTGTTTCGCACTGTAGGCGCTAAGTATCTCCAGCCCCGATAACACTCATTCGGCAGCTCTTGTGCCTAGTCGACGATAACGTCTTCGGCGAAGCCTTCGCGGAAGGCGGTCCCACGCACCTTTCCACCGTGGTGAGTGTGCCTTTGGCGTCTCTCTGTGTAAGGAGTATTTATATTCTTGTGGCCTTCTCACGAGCCGCCAGGGACTTCCCCCCAGTTGTTCCCACTATGCCGGACGCATCGAGAATCGCGGAGGAGTTGGGAGACAAGCATTCGGCTTCCGACCTTTCGCTCGAGAAGAAGCATCCCGATGGTGTCGAAGTCACCGACGATGCCATCATGGCAAAGGAGGTCGAAGACTTTGAGGAGCGGCTTCAGAACGACGAAGCTGCCGAGGAGGAGTATCTGGTCGACGAGGCGTACGAAGTTGCTATCAAGGTTCGTTGTGTCGCCCCCCATTGCCTCTGTTCTCATACTCTTATATCGGCAGGTTTTGTCCACCAAAGACGATCCCGAACTTCAGTCTGTCACCTTCCGGAGCATCTTCCTTGGTCTTGGCTTCTCGGCCTTCGGAGCGTGAGTATTTCCTATCTGTCCTGTGTAGATGGGATTTCAACGTTTTCTTCCAGAGTATTGGCCCAAATATACTATTTCAAACCCCAGACACTGCTTGTCTCGCAACTGTTCCTCCTAGTGTTGTCCTACTGGTTCGGCGGGGCGATGGCAATGCTGCTACCGTCTCGGGGCCTTTTCCGTTGGATCAACCCCGGGCCGTTCAATAGTGAGTTCTAGGACGAAGCGCTTTTCCAATGATATCGCACCTGACGTCGGCGTTAGTCAAGGAGCATGCCGCCATCATTATCATGGCTTCTTCGGCCGCCGTCTCGGCCACCGCCATTCAGGTCATCTCCGTGCAAGATTGTACGTACCTCGACTCGGGAGTGCGGTGCTGAGCTAACTCACTTCCGTAGTATACTACAATAGGAGACTGGTAAGAAATGCTGTTCCCGTAGTCGCACATAGGTTATCGTTGACGCAACATATTTCCAGAATGCTGGCTTGGCGATCTTCACGTTAATCGGATCCCAGCTGCTCGGTTACGGATATGCTGGTTTGTTGCAAGATTTGCTGGTAAAGCCCACGAAATGTTTCTGGCCCACCATAAGTACGTATTTTTGCTATATCGCACCCGAAGCTTGACGTCATTGCTTTTCAACGTTGTAGTCTCCACTGCCAACCTCTTCCAGGCGTTGCACTATGACAATCAGATGACGTCGAAGCGTGTCCGCCTCTTCTGGACCATCTTCGTCGTCATGTTCTTCTGGGAGATCATCCCACAATGTGAGTTACCTACTTTCCCCTCCGCCATTTGGTTAGGGTTGACGAATACTGTCTCTCAGGGATCTTCCCGCTGCTCACGGGTGTGTCGATATTCTGTCTGGCGAACAACACTAGTCCGGTATTCCGTAATATCTTCGGCGGTGCAAGCAACAATGAGGGCATGGGTCTACTCTCGTGGTCCTTTGACTGGAACCTTATTGGCAGCGACTGTTTGTTCAGTCCCCTCTGGCTCCAGATCAACCAGGATATCGGCATTTTCCTCACTTACATATTGATGGCTGGTGTCTACTACGGCAACCTCTGGCGTGCTAAGGACTTCCCTTTCATGAGCCAGGCGATCTTCGTACGTGCGTTCGATCTTTAACATCATTTGTGCTCTTGACGCTGCCATTCCAGGCGGAAGATGGCTCTCAGTACAACCAGACTGGGCTTCTGACGAACGGCAAATTCGACCCGGAGAAGTATGCACAACTTGGCGTGCGTTGTGTCCGGTCTCCCTCCCATGGTTGGCATATTGACGATGCGAACTAGCCTGCATTCTTCTCCGCGACGAACGCGCTCTACTTCATGACTTCGAACCTTTCGCTGGGCGCCACGTTTACCCACGTCTTCTTCTGGCACTGGCAAGACATCAAGCCGTTCCTCAAGACCTTCAACCCCTGGAATAAGGATGCGTATGTCGTCCACGACCCGCACTATGAGAAGATGAAGGTGTATAAGCCGATCCCCCGTTGGTGGTACTTCATCCTCCTCGCCGGGGCGTATGCGATCGCGCAGGCGACCAACTACGAGGGCCACTCCGGCCTCCCGTGGTGGGCACTCACCGTCATCCTGATCATTTCGTTGATCATGTCGATGTTGTTCGCCACGCTCGCAGCGACCATCGGGTTCAAGGAGTTCAGCACGTCCGCGAACGGCTTCTACCAAATGATCACCGCCTACCTCGTCCCGGGGGACCCGGTCGCGAACATGTACGGGGCACTGTACGGCCAGCACCCGCAAGGCCAGTGCATCCTCATGTTGGGCGACTTGAAGCTCGGCCAGTACGTCAAGCTCGCGCCCCGCGTCACGTTCTCGATGCAGATCATCGGCACGGTCGTCGGTGCCATCCTCAACTGTACGTATGGCTCTACTTCTCAACTTCTTCAGGGTTCTCACTCCACGTCGCTGCCAGATATTATGATGGTGACTATCATCGACGCCAACCGCGACGCTCTCCTGTCAATCTCCGGCACTCGACTGTGGTCCGGTCAGAACGCTCAGTCTTTCAACAGTACGTCAGAGCGGACTCGACAGCGTTGTTCGGTAGTTTCTGACTATCCGGACAGCTAACGGTATCTCGTGGGGTGGTCTTGCCCCCGAAATGTTTGGCATTCACGGCGTGTACCACATGGTGCCCATCTGTCTGGCGATTGGGGTCTTCCTCCCCTTGCCATTCATTGCTGCCGTAAGTGCCGCACACCACAGCGTCTGTCACGTCCTAAGTGCTAACGATGCACGTTTCATCCAGTGGTACGTCTGGCCGAAAGCGGGCTTCGAGAACTTCAGCACTCCAATCATCATGCAGTATTCGGCGTACATGTCGGTCGGCATCAACACCTCGATCAACCCGGCGATGGTCATCGGCCTCTTCTCTCAGTGGTGGGTGCGCACGCGCTACCCACGCTGGTTCACGAAGTATAAGTGAGTCTCTTAAGTCTTCTGCCACGATCCGACGGCGGATGCAATGATGTATACTGACTTCGTTTGACAGCTACATCGTTGCCGCGGCGCTCGACGGTGGGACCCAAGTTATCTCGTTCATCCTCAACTTTGCAGTGTTCGGTGCCTCTGGGGACCCGCATAATTTCCCCGAGTGGTGGGGCAACGGTACGCTTGTCTCAATATCTTGATAATAGTGAACCGTGACTGATGCGTGTTGGCCTCTGTGTCCGCAGACTTCAAATTGTCCGCAGACCGCTGTGCCCTCCCTGAGAACTGATTCTCTCACCTCCGAGACCTGGTCCCAACGTCAATCGTAGATTGTGTTGTAATAGTAGACTGCGATTGTTGGAGTTGCCAGTGGTGGATGCATGCGGACATTCCTTTTTCTCTTCTGTGAGCGTGCCGTTGATGCGGGTTTCGCGGGAACACTTAGCACAGCGAGTTTAGTCATGAACGGAAGACCTGGTTGCCATTGCCCAAGCGGCATGACGACAGCTACGAGGCATTTTCCCGCAAGCTGCCAGTGTTCACGACCATAACGGCTGCTCGATCAGAGCGGCGTTGTGCATTGCGTGATCCCGTGCTTGGTCTCGGTGGTTTTCTCTTCGCCATGCCGGACGACCGGCAGCAAACCGGCAGCGGCCCTGATCGCCGGATCTCCGTCAATCACCTTGGATCTGGCGGACCCAGGACACTCCTAGTCGCCTATCGTGACGAAATCACGCCGATGGAATCCTCACCTGACCTTGTAGCGCGACGGCGCGTACGGTTTGTCTGAGCTTGCGAAGAATGGGGGACCTGCATGACGGTTGTGTACTGCTACACAATGAGAAATCACTCTCGATTTCCGCAAAGCACTCACGGAATCCGGACGTTAGGTATGGATATCGATATCGTATACAAGACAACGTGAAGGAAACGATTAGGCACACTACTCTACACCATCTACAAATCAATTGCTAGCGTCCGTCTGAGAGGTGCGCCGCAATGCGTTATGTGTCCGTAAGTGACGGGGCTGGACAGCCAGCGGTCTAATCCAGAACTTAATCTGGCCCAACTTAGTGGCAGTCAGGAGACCTTTGGGAAGGAAGGCAATGTCTGTGAACATCTCGTTGCCGATATGTTTAACCTGATGGACAACGGCGACGGTATTGATGAGCGAACTGACGGTTTGCCGATTGTTACGGCTAAGCACGATAGGATAGTACGCACCACGACGGGCTGCACGACCGCTACCTCGTTGCGGGATGGCGCAGGATGATATCGAGGCAGTGGGGATTCACCACCGGGTGTACCTGAAGGTGGGAGATACAGTGTGGACTCGCCTCTCCGGCGCAGCGCCAGCGAGATCGAGGACGTCATAGATATGCGCTGCTGATGTGCAGCCTGCAAATGCAGCGGTGAGCATCCCGTTCCTAGGAACGGTCTTTACGAGAAAGCTCACATGCAATTTCGGCCTGTGTAACGCGCCACTTGAAAAGTCCCACTGAGGCAATTTCAGATGCCATTCGGGAACTGTGCCGGATCGTACGTACCAGAATAAACTTGTTATCTTCTCCGATGCTGCCAAAGCGATACGTACGGCCATCACACCGTATCTCGTCAAAGGCCACGCCGGCGACGAAAGAGGAATGCCCCTGACACCTGGCGATTACCCGCTGTTCCCAAGGAGAAAATATTGTAACGAGGTCGTCCTGGCCACCAGTCTGCACAGTATTTACCATGAGGTACAAAGGGAGCGCCGAACGGAGCGGACTCACCAGGATGAAACGGCCATCTGGTGACCACGCGACGCAAGTGAATGCTCCAAAATACGATGCGTAGCAATCCACTAGTCTGATAAAAATATGAGCCGCCAACCCCATGAATAGCGAAAAAGGTCCATACTGCTCCGCGACAGTATCAATCACTCTAAGGCAACCATCCTCTGAGATAGCAGCGAGAAATTTGGCATCTGGTGAGAACACAAAGTCTCCGGTCTGTGTCAGGGAGATCTTTTAAGCTTGTATGCCCAAATCTTAAGTCTCACCTACGATACTTCTACGTGATACTCTCCAGTGGCTAACTGGGTTCTTCGCCGTCTTCTCCTTCTCAGGTTTGGCACCGACAGGAACCGGCCCGCCCATTGTTACTGGGTGCCACGGAGGCATAGTCACGAATATTGAGTCGAGGGGATTCCATTCCCCTTGCGAGTCGCTGGAGGAGGAACCATCTAGTGGTGAAACGACAGGTGGATATGTCCCGGGCTCTCGAGGAGTAAATGCGCCGTCTTCTCGCTCCTTGTCGTAAACGATAATGGTGCCATCTGCATAGGAGACGAGGAACAGGTTTGGGGAGTCGGGGACCCAGCGTATCGCAGTACACGCTGCGCTGCATATACGACCCTGAGCACCACTAACTGTTAGCTTAAGCATATTCCACGCGGCCCACTGCTTACCTGTTTGTTGAAGCGTCCATAACGAGAGGTTATTGGGTCTTCGGACGCGGTGTGTAAATGAAAGGGTTGGGCTACTCCGGAGAGACGACTCACCTAACCACAATATGTCCCCCGTATGGAATCCAATGACAATGTCTAGCCGTTCGGCACACACCGTGGCGAGATTCACGTCATGGCAAGTTGGGTATGCAGAGAAATATATTCGTGCCAGAGGCTCCTGAATGGGGCACTTGATACATACACGTAGAATGGAAGGAGTCCCTGTGAACACATACCTTGATCTTCGTACCCGCCTCCGTCCACACGAACGTCTTGGCGGAGTTATAGAACATGAACGTGGTCTCCCCCTGCTTCGACTGTAAGATCTTGCCCAGATTGTCCGCGTTCTGCAGCCGAGTGATGAACGTCGACGAGGTCGTCCTCATGTTGTGTTTCGGCCGCGGGGTCGCCTTCCTCCTCCCCAGCCCGCCAGGAAGTTGTGCGAAGGGCGTGCTCGGCTGGTCATGGGGGCCGGAGGTAGAGTTGTCGGGAGCGGGCGTACTAGACGCGTCTGGGGAGCCGTCGTCCGGATCGTCGCTGCTGGACACGCTCAACCCGTCTTCGCGGTCCTTTGCCAGCACCTTCTCTTTCTTGCCCTCCTTCTCCCGGCCTCCTGAGAGCAGCTGGGAGAGACCTGCAGGCGCATTGGTGGGCTTCGTGGCGGGGAAGCGGACCGAGACAGTGGAGACTTTTGTGGGGTATAGGATGGGTGCGGCAGAGATGGTGTGTTGGGCGAGCGGGGCAGGCTTGTGCTCTTCGGTGATGGAGTACACGCCCTCGGGGGCGACGAATGTCGATTCATTCTCCATCGTTCATGGTCACGGACGTGAGGCGGCGAGGTTGTGGGACGGGCAGGATTCCGATGGTGGCGGGCGGGATGAGTTCCCAGTTCATGGTCCGGAGGCGACGTTGGGTGCCTAACCGGCGCATGACCCCACGGATCTTGCACCCCTTGGTCCCCAAAGCCCTCCTTCAACTTCTCCTCCACCGTCAACCATGTTATCCCCCAGACAGCCCCTGCTTCGTGCTCTGAGGACTCTTCCGAGGCTCCAGGTATGTGCTCGTTGTACTGAGTAAGCTTGACATCGTTATCTAACGTGCGCGGAATAGCATACAAGCCGCCGGTGGTCAAGCACCGAGCCGCCTCCGGCTGGGGGCCATTCCAATCTCATTGGTACCTCGTCCTTACTCAAGCCTACGCGCGACGTCGCGCTCCGAACACAAGGCTTGCAATGGGTCGACCCCGTCGACTCGGACCCGTCGCGGGACATGGTGGGACGCGAGACGCGGAAGATGAATATGTATCAGGCAGTTCGGGACGCGCTCAGGTACGCCAACACCATCTGCTCTCACCATTCCCCTCCCGCCCCTGAAGACCGCATCCCCGCTATCTCTGTAGCATCGCGCTTAGCAAGGACGATACTGCAGTCATCTTCGGCGAGGATGTCGCCTTCGGTGGTGTGTTCCGATGCACTATGGTGAGTGGTTTTATACCGGAACTATTTCCAGCGTCCGACCGACCCCGCATGCGGGGTACGGCTAATTCATGAAGGAATGACACTGACGCCATGTGATACAACAGGGCCTCGCGGAAGAGTTTGGTATGTCGTGTGCATAGGCATTACGAGACGTGTCTGATTCACGGACTTAGGCCGAGAACGCGTTTTCAACACTCCATTAACGGAGCAAGGTATTGCGGGCTTCGGTATTGGCTATGCTGCTATGGGCCATACGGCAATAGCTGAAATACAGTTCGCCGACTACATCTTCCCAGCTTTTGATCAAGTAGGTTGCTTCCGGTCCCCCGCTAGGATGCTCTTTTCACAAATTCTCCCCAGATCGTGAATGAAGCGGCAAAATACCGCTTCCGGAGCAGTGGAAACTTCAGTGCTGGAAAGCTGACGATTCGGTGCCCGTCAATGGCAGTGGGTCATGGTGGACATTACCATTCGCAAAGTCCTGAGGGCTACTTTATGGGAGCTGCTGGTCTCAAGGTACGTCGGACATGCGCTATTTTCGCGTTTCGCAGACTGATATGTCTCCGTTCAGATTGTTATACCCAGATCACCGATACAGGCGAAGGGTCTGTTGCTTAGCTCGATTCGAGAGCCTAACCCTGTGATCTTCATGGAACCGAAAATTCTATACCGGTCTGCTGGTAAGACATACATATGGGTGCATGATGCGTTCATACTAACGCTCGTGGTTAGTGGAGCAGGTTCCCATTGACGACTATGAGATACCCCTGGGCAAGGCGGAGGTCCTGAGACGTGGATCCGACCTAACAGTCGTGTCTTGGGGGACACCCGTCTACAGCTGCGAGTCTGCGCTTGATCTCCTAGCCAAGCCTCCATCGTCCATCTCACAACACGTACCCGAGTCATTACGTTCGGCGAAAATCGAGCTTATCGACTTGCGAACCATCATGCCATGGGACGTCGAGACGGTCGTCGAGAGCGTGCAACGCACAGGGAGGCTCGTCGTCGTGCACGAGGCTGGCCGCATCGGAGGCGTCGGCGCGGAGATCGGGGCTGAGATCCAGAAGAAGTGCTTCCTCAAGTTGAATGCCCCCGTGAAGCTGGTCACTGGCTGGGAGTGAGTGGATCCCACTCGTGTCGCTTGAGGGCCTACTGACAGTACGCAACTCGTTCAGCACACCGGTCCCGATGCAGTATGAGAAGTTCTATATGCCGGACAACATCCGTATCATGGACGCTATGGTAGAGACTCTAACGTACTGACGAGCAGCGCATAACAGGTGGTACGCGGATAGATAGCATTGCACACTATCATCAACATGGCACACGCAGCCTGGGCAACTAAGTCACGCCTGGACCTTAGACCAGGCAATCTATGCTTGAGTGACACCTTCGTAGATGGGTATATCACGGCCGTCTCGTCATTCGTGTATGTGGTAACACATTAGGCACCTCTATATATACCATATGCTTACTAGATCTAGTAGTACATATATCGATACAGATACAAGACTGCTTCCATGGAACAACCTATATTTTCAAACCGGATACATCGCGATACAGTGTCCGTCCCAGTCGTACTCGTCATCGTTTCCTCTTGCTCGTCGGACCGTCTTCAGATTCCTGCACCGGTGGAACCTCCACCGCCTCGATCTTTCGCTTTGTGCCTGTCGGTGACGAAGGCGCGTCGGTCCCAGTCCCAGGCCCCGAGGACTGCGACAGCGGCCCGTCGAGCGCGTTCATATCCAAGAACGCAGAGAAGTCCTCCCCGTCGTCCTTCGGCAGCTGCCCAAGGTTCGCTGGGTCGCCGGCCAGCTGAGCGAGAAACGTGTTGAAGAACTCCGGATCGCTCCCATCCTGCCATGGCGTGAGGGTGTCGGTCGCTGGGGGTGGCGGCGGGGGCGCAGCGGGGTGCTCGACGGCCGGAAAAGTGACGTTCTGCGGGTCGAGACCCATACTGTGAATGAGCGCCTGGAGGTTGGTGTGCAGGTCGTTCACGTCTGCGTCGATCTCGGCGGCGTGGTTGTATGTCTTGTTCAGGCGGTCAGCGTTGTCGAGTAGGGCAGCCTCTTGGGGAGTTACGCCAGTATCGGGAGCTGGAGCGATCGCAAGCGGGTCTGGAGGCGCAGTCTGAGGAACTGGCGGGACGAAGGAACAGGGATAGGGCCAAGTTTGTTGTGATGTTGGATTGGGCGGTTGTGCGAACGTAGACGGGGGCGGAATCGTTGGAGATGTTATTGGGGAGGATGATGGAGTCGCGAACGTCTGTAAGACCTGCTGGAAATGTTCGGGCGATGTAAGCATCTGATGCAGCGATGCTTGCCAGATTGCTTCTGGGTCGGCTGCACTAGGAGCTGGGATGTCAGTCGGAGTCGGGTTGAAGGTGGACGGGGCTATCGTGGACGATGGATGCGGCACAGCGGGTTGCTGTTGAGTTTGGAGCTCATTGAGGATGGTTTGTAGGGGTTTAACGGGAGATCTTGGCGCAATATCATGGACCTCGGTGATGGTAGCAGGTGTGGGGACTGACATGACGGGATATTCAATAGCTGCGAATCGTTCTGACGCTATGGGAAGGCTTAACACTGATAGACCTACTTAAACCACCGAGAAAGATACTCACCAACGGAGAAGGGGGAGTGTTCACGGCTTCCCGGCTCACTGTGCGTGTCCGTATCGTCATCCTCGCCAGGACCAGGGTTCACTCGACCGCTCTCGATGAGGAACCGGTTAGCCCGTTGGGCCTTGCCTCCACTATGACTACTGCGAGCCTCTATCACCCGTCCGAACAATCCTGCAAGGAATTTGAGGATGCGGTTTATGGTATCTTCATGTTTCGCATGCCTCTCCCTGGCCTCGATGGCTTCCTTCCAAAGCGCATCATTCGACTGTTTGAGTGCGCTCAAATCCTCCGCGATAACCTGTTGTTGGCGCCGAATGACATTGATGCCCTCCACGATCGACCGGACATCGACGGCTTGGTTCTGCCCTTCATAACTCTGAGAGGTAGAGGCCGGCAGGAGACCAAGAGCACCATTATCCGTCTGCGCGTTGTTTGCGGGAGGGTTGCGTTTGCGGTGGATGAGACTCAAAAGATCAGGCTGACCGCGATGGAAGTTGGGATGGGCGAACTGGATTGTTTCGGAATCGTTGTCGGTGCGCAAGAGACCCTGCTGAAGGGAGGATATCTTGCGGAAGCCGTAGAGGTTAAGCTGTCGGACGAAGGACGAGAAGTTCTGGTGCTTGAACCACTTCCCAAGGATTTCACGGGCGAACCTCTCTTGATTGAAGACTGGGTGAGAGCGTCAGGGAATGCGGATCGGCAGCTTGGAGTCCTGATACTTACTATAGAAGGAGTCGCCGGCTTCGGACCATTTTACCAAGGCTTCATTTGCAGGGTCGTTAACAATTCTGCAAGCGGTGATTAGGGGAGGTGAGAAGATAAGCGCGGCGTAGACTCACTCGTAAAGCTTGAGGAGAAAGCGAGCTCTGAGAGTTGAACGAGACGGGTCGGATGGGATAGTGCTGGGGCCGGGTATGGCGCTCTGGGTGAGTTGTGACATACAAAGCCCGGTATACGATCTAGCGGGCGGATATGAAGACTACCAGAGGCGGCGAGGATTGAGGCTGGTCGGTGGCAGTGGGCAAAGGTGGGGAGCTTCGCCGGACCGTCGCTTCGACCACAACGCGGCATCAACGTACCCTTACGCCGCGTACACACCACGGTCATGTGATTGCTTCTTGCCAAACGGCCAACGACCGTGGACCTTTCTTCTTTACAACCGACCACAGACAGGACGCTGATGCTCCCCACACTTAGCGCATTCAATGCCTACCGCTACAACGCGTTTTCTGGAATGCCTATGCCTCCTGCCCTTGCAAGGCTTTCCTTCGACGACTGGCTATCCGTATCTCCGTCCGGTTTCATCTCAAGCTTGGGCATACTCGTCTTCCTTGTTCCAGCTGTTTTCCGCCTTTACTTCTACTGTTCAAGGCGGAGCCACGTGGTACAGAACGCGAGAGGAGTTCTTCAAACCATGCTCACCATATTGACCCCAACCTCGTCCACATGGCCAGCTCCCTACCCATCCCTGGCGTATCGCGCCGCTGTCGGGAAAACTCGGTCACGAACGACTCTCCGGATCTCTCTTCAAACCCTTTACTTCGATATCTTATACGGCCGAGTAGAGCTCAGAAACCCTAGGGATCACTTGCCTGCGCTCTTCACGGACTCTCTGTCGTCCGTCTCCGACCTCTCCGTCTACCTCGATGTCGGCTTTTACTGGTGGACCAAGTTGCTCGCATGGATGGCGTTCTGCGACACGCTTGCCAATAGGAAAACCCTCCGCACCCTCGTAAGTTCTTGATATCAGCTCTGCTGTGGCTTCCAAGACCAAACTTCCCATATAGCCAGAACGCGTGCAAGGAAAGTCGCTATATGCCAGCCCAGCGGTCGAAGAATGCACTAAAAGGTCTCCTTGTCGGTCCAGGTGCTGCTGCTTCTCCTCCCACCAAGACGGGTCACTCAACCTACTCGCTGGATCCTCCGTCGTTGTTATTCCTACATACCTTGCATGAGGAAACGCCAGCAGTCTCCCTCGATTGTGTCCCTCGCCGTCATCTAGAATCCTACATCTGCTCTCTACGATCCTCTCTCCCCTCTGGGTCCTTTCTCATGCTTGGCCTCACTTCGCGCGCTGCAAATGAAAACCGCTCTTTCTGGTCTAAAGCGACAGTCCTGACCGCCCTCCCGTTCATGCCCCGCCGCTTTCTCCAACCCCGAATCAAACAAGGGCCGCTTGCACAACGCACGACGACTCCGCTGCTCGTGTCCATTCTCCCCGTCCTCCAGCTACTTACCTCCGGCCCCAATCCGCTCATAGTGGAAGTGGTACGAAACGTGTCTAGAGAATACGCCAACTTTCTGCATCAAACGGTGGACGAACTGGAGAACGATCCGGGTGTCAGAGCTGCGTTCGTGCGCGATTGGGGAATGCAAGGGTGGATTGAGGAGAGACTGTGCATAGCGTGGGAGGCGGCTTTGGTGGATGCGGGCATGCTGGAGAGTTGGGTGATCATCGTTTGCAAGCAGGAATGAATTGCGATGTTCTTTCAGCGCATCCAGTCTAGTACTATACAAAGCAATGGGGTATGCATTAAGACGAAATGGTAACACTACGAACAATGTGAAAAAGATAAGAAGCACCGCAGGCATACCGTGTCATTACTGCGACTCGAGAACAGAATGTCGAAGCACTATGTATGCGCGCGATTCAGGAGTGTCCGGTTCGCCTTCTGGCAACCAGCTGCCCAATGTTAGGCTGAGCATGGGTGCACAAGCCTCATCCTCGACATTGGAACCCCGACATGCTTCACCATCCGAAACATCCAGGAGGTCGCCGAGAAAGGGCTGCACCCGCGAGACAAACATGTCAAACGCCCCGTCAACATCATCATGCACATCCTGAGGCTCAAGGTCTTGTAGGATGGAGCACTGTCTAGGGGTGAACATCGGGTAACCCAGGAAGAGAGAGTTCGGAGACATACCCGCTCGTCTGCCACAGAAACCTCGAGCATCGTACCCTCCTCGTCGGCAAGTCGGACATAGAGCTCGAAGAATGCCTGTGCGAACGTCTGGGTCCCCATCACGTCGTCGCATTTTGTGCACATCCGATGCATCTTCGGCAAGCTAAGCGCAGAGAACACCCAACAGTCAGCTTCGGTCTCTCAACAACGACGAAAGAAAGCGGACACACATGGTGTCGCAGTTCGTGCACCGCAGGGCCGTACACTCGCGCAAGTCGTCCGGGAAGAAGTCCACGACCCTCGCCCGCACGCGGAAAACCGCCGGACAAGCCTCGCTCGCCTTGACGTCCGCGAGCGAGATGCAGTCCGA
Organism: Ganoderma multipileum BCRC 37180; assembly: GCA_000338015.2. NCBI lineage: Eukaryota > Fungi > Basidiomycota > Agaricomycetes > Polyporales > Polyporaceae > Ganoderma > Ganoderma multipileum. The sequence continues at coordinate 50,059 of BACB01000433.1, read as the reverse complement.
GTCGTCACCGGCCCTCTCCTTGCCTTTGCGTGACGGCCTAAGTATTTCCGCCTTACGTTCCCTAGCCTCGGCCTGACGAGCAGCCCGCGCAGACGTGCTCTTCTTGCCCTTCTCCTGCTTCGACGTCGCTGCACTTTGGGCCGCCTCGAACGCCTCCTTACGCCTCAGTAGCTCCCTTAGCTCCTTGTTCCCCGTCGCCCTCGGATTGAGCTTCGTGATCAGCCGCTGCTCGCCACCCAGGCGCCCGCAAAGGAGTGAGCCCGAACCCCCAAGCCGGAGTCGGAGGTTACGGATGGCGATGAAGTCTCCAGTCTCGAGGGCGCGTCCGAGGTCGACTTGTGCGTCGTTAAGCGAGACACGCACGACGCGCTCGGCGAGGGCCCCGGATGCGATGGATGGGGAGATGGGGACGAGGTCCGGGCGGGCGGTATAGTCGGTCACGTAGAGGTAGGAGTAGTCGTCCTTAGCCGAGATGGCGACGACCTGTGGGAGCGCATATAGTCAACAAAAATGGGGTTCGAGATTGTGAGGATTGAGCGCGGCGTACCTCCACCGTGCAGTCGAAATGGCGGTTCTCTTCGGCCTCCTCGATGAGCTGGTGCGGGAACTCTGTCACGCCCCCGGAGATCTTGGCGTTGGCCTCCCACTCTTTCTTGCGTCTACGCGTGAGTCAGTATCAGAAGCCTAAGAGGGGTCGGAGAGTAGAACGTACTTGAGGAGCTCGACCAGATGAGGTTGACTCTCCAGCTCGTCCTCGTCCAACTTCTGAATTTTGTTGGCCTCCTGCATGCGGCCCTCGAGGTAACCTCCGCCACTCCGCTTGAGCCGCATGTTGCGGATGGAGTAGTACTCTCCCACCTGCATTGTGGGGCCGACGGCGGATGACGAATCCCACAGCTCGACTTGCACCGCGACCTCTGCGAGTTTAGGAGGACACCATGTCGCTTGGACGGGCGCGACACCCGGGTTGTGTGTGTAGTCCGTGACAAAGATGGTGTAGGTAATGTCACCACTTGAATACCCATGCAAAATCTGTGCGAGACGCGGGTCAGCCCCCTAATGTCTCGTAAATATAATCAACGTTCGCTTACCTCAACTGTGCAGTCGAAATAACCAAACTCGCCAACGTCCGATAGCAGCTGATGCATGCGACCGCTCTTGGCCGAGATCGACGGCTCGCCACCGAACGAGACGGTCGCCGCAGAGATGTCCTTCCACCAGTCACTCAGGCGGATGGCATATTGCACCTCGACCGTTTCAGGCTTGAAACATCGTACGCCGCATCCAGACGGCGCAGGCGTGAACATGGCCGTCTTGGCAGGGAAAATTGCCCATTGCCATCCCTTGAACGAGGGCCCGACGGGGCAATTGAAGTTGTTCCACGCATCGCCCTGGTATGGATTGAGTATACTTGTGCCTGTGCCCCTCAGCGCCGGGGAGGGGGGGGGTTGGACTCACAGCGATGGATCTCAGAAGGACAATGTCCCCTGCTTCCGGTTCCGGTAGAGCCTGAGGCGCCTTCTCGAACAAGCAGACGCTGAGCCCGCTTGATGCAATGTTCGAGGGGTCGAACAAGTCGAATCGCACCATGAATTCTATAGTCGAGATCGTAATCAGCGTGGCTACGAAGCGCCATGCCAACAACAACCTACCACCAGTCTTTGTCGGCGTGATTGCGCTTCCTGAACTTACCACACCCATGATATGCTTGGTGCCGGGTCCTTGAAACTCGATTAACGGGGTATATGCGCCCTTATAGATTCGGGTCAGACACACAAGTTGCGAATTGGGAGTGAACACGTACGCATGAAGCTGGACAGCCTTGCTTGAGGGATTCGACAGGGTCTATTCGGTCCTCCTCACGGGATTGTCGACTCTGCGAGTTAGAAACGGGAAGCCGAGGGCGGGAGGGAGACGCTGAACGCTGACGGGCTAATGGTGGGGAAGCCGGAGGGACTGCCGGAGGGGGAATGGGAGGCAAGACGGGAAGTATGGGGACCGTAGGTTGCTCTGCGGGAGAGGGTGGCCGCAGAGGGGGATCCGGTACGGGAGTTGCGCTTCCTCTGTCCCTCCAAGCTTTCCCCTTCTCCCCCTGTTCCGCGGCTTCAATCAACAGGTGGTCGGGAATATCGTCTCCGGCCACCCAGTATTCATCGTCTGAGTCGGATCCTGGAGCATCGGCGCGAGGTTGAGGTCGCAGTTTCCCAGCTTTCGCCAGTTGTTTGAGTCTCCGCTTCTCCTCTTTCACTTTCTTTCTCTCCTTCGATTGTGCCGTCTTCGATAAGCGGGGAACTCCTTGGGGCATAGGTCGTGACGGGCCGGCTTCCGCATTTTGTTGACGCCGAACTGTCGGGACGGCGCGTGGTTCATCAAGAGAAGGGACAGCAGTGCTGCGACCTTCCTGAAGAGATTCGGGACGGGAAGCGTTTGAGTGGTTCCGAGAATTGTGCGATGTAGACGGGCAGCTAGGGCTGGCGGTCTGGCTGGTCGTAGTTTCATCGCTACGACCACGCTCTCCGGATTCTCTTGCAGTGAAGACCTCTGGGGGAGGGGAAGGAAGGCTTTGCGGATTCTGGGAATCGTCGGACTGCTGGGACTTTGCATTCTCCTCCGTAGGGGGCACTGAAGTTGAAGTTGATATGGCAACTGTAGCGGGTAGTGCAGGATCAACATCCATGGTATCGCCAGACTTGGATGGAACGACGGTGTGGGTCGGGGCTGCTGGTGTAACATTTCAGGTCACATCCAATATGAAACAGAAACACAGAGCATACCATTACACACTTCACCGACATTAGGTCCGTTCCCCACAGGTTCCGAGACACGAGAGGTCCATAAGGCTGGCAAAGGCGTTGTTCTCTTCCGCTTCGGTTGGACGGGCTCTAGCGCACTGTTAGGATTAAGGGTCGCGCTAGAAGAGCCGGTAGCTGTGCCGCATGTGAGTCCATGGTTCAATAATAGGTATGAGCCTCAACGCAAAGTCATTCACCTTGCCATGTGTCGAAAAACGCCTCCTGGCCCGTCTTGCTTCGTACGTGGATGGTGGTGCCATCCCTCCACACCAGCCGTTTTGGCAGGACAAGGCGTGTGTACTTCTCATCGGGGAGGTCCTCAAGAACAAGGCCTTTGGTGGAAATGCGGACTAGGGCACCGATGACAATGGGAAGGTCTTGAAAGTGGTTCGAGATATCGCCCGAGAGGAGGACGTGCGCACGAGACCCCAACTCGACCGTCAATGTGAACTCCCAGACATCCCCACAGATCGTTCCACGCTCGTACACTTTTCCCTCAATGTAGCCTGTCCCATCTGTACCCTTCTTGCACACGTCTCCCGCCCTCCTCTTCTCGTCCGGTTTGAAGGTGGTAGCTATAGCTGCCTGAAACTCAGGGCTGTTAGGCGAGTCATCCTGCCAAGCGCGTTTCATATCAAGCCATGTAATAGGAGTGTAAGATAGCAAGGAGTTCCAGAGAGCGGGGGCTGCTAGGAAGACGAGAAAGAGCTGCAGCACACCAGAACTTAGACAGACGCGCTGCGTGGTGGTCAAGAACGCGATCCAATTTCGACGCGCGACGCGACCGAGCGCGACTTCACTCAGGGTTCTTCGGCTTCCCGGCCCGGTGCCCCGAGAAGCCTGGGGTGGTCCTTGGTTGCTCTTGTTCTATACCTCAACGCTCTCCTTTCATCATCCCGGGCCTCGCGTTGCAACGTCATCAACAAGATGGAGGACCTACCACTGCCATTACTGTTCCATCGTGCGCTTACAACCGCATCCAAAGCGCTCAACTTACCAACGATCGAGGACGAGACACAGGTATGGGAGACAGGACTTCATGCTTGCTTTCTAGTTTATACACCACAACCAGGAACTCGTCCAGTCTGCGCTCGCGGACCTTCGTCAATGTAGCTTGCGTGTCGCCAAACTGTCGCTCTTCAGCTCAAATGAGCAGCTCATGGACATTCCGACCCGCGATCTTGTGTACATTCTCGTCCCCTACGTCCTCTCCGAGGTGCTCTCTCGTGTTCGGGCACCAAACTCTGAGGAGCGGATAGACTTGGTCAGCAATGTCAAGGTACGTCCACCACTTTGGACCCCCCCCCCCTTTCCGTGTTGTTTATGGGTTCGTAGGGGTACCTCGAAGCCTTCGTCCGGTATCTAGAGTTGTATGAGGTCATCACCGAAGAGGACAAGGCGCTATATGGCCGCCCCTCATCCTCAATCACAGACCCCGGAAAACGGAGAGAGCTCAAAATCAAGCAGTATAAGCGGGAGAAGGACATCAAGGCCAGGATCGAGGTACGCGTCTACATTCGCATGAATGCTCTATGGGGACTTAGGGAACGCAGGCCGTGCGGAAACGTACAAACCAAAGCGCAACTGAACCAAACTCCACTCTCGAGCTCATTGCGTCTATTCTCCCTGATCCTTCTCGAAAGGTCAACGAATCGACCTTCGCAGACCTCGATGCCGACACAGAGGAAGTTCTCCGTGAGGCCGTGATCCTCCTGCTGCGTTTCATCTACGCAGAAGCACAAACACAACTGGAGAGCACAAACCAGGAGCTCGAGCTGCTGCGCAACGCTCCTCCGGCGCCATCTCAACGCGAACCCCCTAATGACCCGCGGGTAGCACGGAAGCGTGAGGAGGACAGCATGTGGAAGCTCGACGCGCCGCTCAACACGGGTGGTCCAGATGGCAAGGGTCCATTGTTGGATCCTCAAGGACGAGTAAGTTCTCGTGGCCCAAACCGTTTCCTGGCTTGAATCCAAGCTCATAGAACATGCAGCCACTACGCCCATTCATGATCCTCCCCTCGAATGCGGAAGAGCGCGCGAGACTTCAAGCCCAGGTATTCCAGCCTGGTCATCGACTACCGACCATGACCGTCGACCAGTATCTTGAGATCGAACGGCAGCGAGGTAATATCATCTCAGGCGGAGGGTACGTTCTTCGAAGGTGTTGGGTGAACTTTGACCGATGATTATTACTCGTAGGCCTGCATCCGAGGCCAAGCTTACGTCGAAAGAGCAACTTGCCATGGACGCGGAGCAGGATGGCACCATCTTTGGCGAAGGGAAGGCGGAAGAGAAGCGGCAAAAGGACGAGTCATGGGCCCAATTCACAGATGCTAACCCGAGGGGCGCTGGCAACACCATGAACCGAGGTTGAGTGCGTCCAGAACATTGAAGAGAATGACGATGAGCGGGAAGGCACGTCACGAGTGTACAGTGTATTATGGACGCATAACACACGATCTGTAGCAAATACTCCCCATGTATAACTAGGATTTCGTTGCCGACAGCCGAATACAACAACGTCTTAGGGTTGAATAACATAGCAGGCGGAATGGTATACAGACGGCTAGAAAGTACATGCGAGCAACGAGGATGCAGAGAGATGCACGGAGGACGTGGTCTATCGCCAATAGCTCAGCACTGACATTGGGACGCATCTGGTACTTCGTTCTGTGGTGGTGACGTCACATCGATCTCTGCGTTCGCAAAGTTTTGCGTTAGAGGGGAAAGTGCGATGGGTTGGGAAAGACGTACTGGTGTTCTGGGCTTCTGATTGCTCGTTCTCCTTCTCCATGCCGACTAGGGACATGGCGATCTTCTTGAACAAGCTCTTCACATTGTGACCCGCTTTGGCGGACGTCTCCATAAACATGATGTTCAGCTGGGTTGCCTTCGTGTTGGCCTCCTCCAGCGTTACTTGCCTAGGCAGCGTTGGATGTTAGTACGTCTGGTGGACAGCGGGCTGACCAGCGTACCGTTTATCCGACAAGTCCGCTTTGTTGCCAACCAGAACAATGATCACGTCATTCCCTCGTTCCGAACGTACATCGTCGATCCATTTCGACGTCGAGAGGAAGGATTGTCGATCTTGCCGAAGGTCAGTTGGGTCGCGCGACTAATGCGAGACTAGTAGACTCACTTGTAATGTCAAATACGACGATGGCTACGGAACAGTCACGGATGTATGACGGAATGAGGGACCGATAGCGTTCCTGCATCACAGGCAGACGTGTTAGCGTTCAAATCTCATGAGGTTTGACGGGAGGCCTTACTTACTTGTCCAGCAGTATCCCATAGCTGCAACCGTACTGTCCGGTCCTCAAGGTACATCGCCTTGCTTAGGAAGTCAATGCCTATCGTTGCCTGGTAGGTATTGTCGAAGGTGTCGTACATGAATCTATTCCACGGAAATCAGGAACATGTTAGCTATTCCCATGCCCCATGTCGCAAGAACAAAGATGTCGAAGGCGAGGAACTCCCGGCATCAAAGCAGAGGTGCATACCTTGTGATTAGACTCGTCTTCCCCACACTCTGGTCGCCCAGGAGAACAATCTTGCTCCGTTTCAGCGGTGGGGACGAGAAGTCGGCAGTCACAGGTGTAGTCGCAGACATGATTAACAGCAAGTAGGTTGTTAAGAAGATCCGTGAACGAGAACGGGACTGTACGAGGGCGGGCGGTGAAGTTCCTGACGGTATGCTCACTTGATGCTCACTGTCCCAGACAGCGAGATGCGTATTTGTGCGTGTTTGCTAGTCGTAGGTAACCAGATTAGATAGGCGCCATCCACACCATTGGACCGCTGCAGTCGGGCGCTATTGCACTGGGGTAAACTCTCGGAGTGCACGATGTTCCGCCATCCCGTTCGCTCCAAAGCACACCATTCCCTAGTTTACACACACAACCTCCGTCTCCTTCATAACATACATCTCGCTCTAGACAGTCGCATCGATGAAGCTCATCGACAGGATCGCCCAGCATGATGCCAAGAAACTTTTCTACACCTTCGAGTTCTTCCCCCCCAAGACGGACCAGGTGAAGGCTCAGTGCGAGTCGTAAAACGTCCGGTTAGCTCATCCGTACGTATCTCCTCGCAGGGTTTCGAGAACCTGGTCGTTCGCATCGCGCGCATGGTCGCCCTAAACCCCCTTGCTGTCAGTGTAACCTGGGGTGCCGGTGGATCGACCAAAGACCGCTCGCTCGACCTCGCCGGCCTGACCCAGCTCGAACATGGGGTCGATACGACTCTACATCTCACATGCACGAACATGGTTCAAGGTACCGTCGATGCGGCATTAAGGGTGCGTGGACCCGAACTGTGAACAAATGTGGTGAGCGCTCAAGCTATTTGTGCTCTCTTCAGGAAGCGAAGGACCGGGGAATTGAGAATATCCTTGCGCTCCGCGGAGGTACTGCGATCGTTGCGTCAAACGCTATCCCATCCTGATATATGCTCTCGCAGACCCACCTCGGGGAGCAGAACACTGGATTCCGACGGATTCGCGCTTCCAGCACGGCGTGGATCTCGTGCGATACATCAAGTCAACGCCCGAGTTTGCCCACTTCTGCGTCGGCGTGGCAGGTCACTTTATTACCTTAGGACGGCTCCTGCTTGTACTCACCGTCTCGCCGTGGTAATTCCTTGCAGCATACCCCGATGGACACCCTGACAGGGACACAGACCAGGATAGCGAACTCGATCATCTAAAAGCGAAGATCGATGCGGGTGCAGAGTTTATCATAACCCAGCTCTTCTACGACGTCGATGGGTTCCTACAATGGATCAAGAAGGTTCGCGCAAAAGGTACGTGTTATACACACGACCTTCGTCATGAGCTCTTCTCACAAGGTTCTCAGGCATCACCGTGCCAATCATACCCGGCATCATGCCTATCCAGACATATGCAACTTTCCTCCGCATGACCAAACTTTGTGCGACTCGCGTTCCACCCAAAATGATGTCCGAACTTGTTCCTATTCGTGTACGTCCGTCAAGAGTTGTTCATGATAGTTTCTCTGACCCTCCCCCTCGGCAGCATGATGATTCAAAAGTCAAGGACTATGGTGTCAAGCTCGCTGTGGATATGGTTCGACAGTTGCAGGCGGCAGGCATTCAAGGCGTGCATTTCTGTACACTTAACTTGGAGAAGAGTGTCACCCGTGTTCTGGAAACCTTAGGCGTTGCTGGCGATGTTCCACACACGGCAAACATGCTTATCGCTGTACGTCGCTCAGCCAATGACATATCCGGTCTGCTAACTTGTCACAGGACAAAGCCGAGCTACCTGAGCGTACTTTGACGCCGCATGCCGCGGCAGATAGGGCGACCAAGGAGTTGGCGGCTTCCGTTCCTGAACCCGACGCGAGCAAGGGTGAGGTCAACAGTGCGGCCGACTGGGATGACTTCCCCAACGGTCGGTTCGGCGACTTTAAGAGCCCAGCGTATGGCGAGACGGACCGGTGGGGGAGCTCCGCGCTGCAGAGCAAACCCACCACTGCCGTTTCGCACTGGGGTAACCCAAAAACGGTCGACGATCTCACATCACTGTTCCTCCGCTACTTGCACTCGAAGATAACCACGACACCGTTCTCGTCGACTCCCTTGTCCCCGGAGTCGTTGATGATCTTCCCCCATTTGGAGAGGCTCACCTCGAAGGGCTGGTGGACTGTCGGGTCACAACCCGCGATCAACGGCGCGCTTTCGACAGATGAAGTTGTCGGATGGGGACCGCGTGGTGGATATGTGTACCAGAAGTGCTTTGTCGAATTCTTCGTCGAGCAAAAGGATGTCGAGAGGATCGCGAAGAAGGTAGAGACCGAGGGGACGGGATGGATCAGCTATTTTGCGGGAAATGCAAAGGTAGTAGACGTCGTAGCTGAGCTTATTTGACAGTCGCTCACGCTGTCTAATAGGGCGAGCTGTTGACGAATGTCCCTGATGGCGGCCGCAACGCTGTCACTTGGGGCGTGTTCCCTGGTCAGGAGATTGCACAAACAACGATCATCGAGCGGGAGTCGTTCCTGTCCTGGAAGGTTTGCGTGGCTAAATGACGCTGTTCAATATGTAGCTGACACCTTGTTTCGTAGGCGGAGGCGTTCTCGATATGGGACGAATGGGCGTCATTCTACCCTCCGCAATCCAAGGAACGTAGTCTCCTTGAGCATGTGCGTGACCAGCGCTGGCTGGTCAGCCTCGTCCACCATGACTTCTTGGACCCCAACGCCCTATGGACGTTCATGTTCAAAGGAGAAAAGCCTCTGTTGTAGATGTTCCCCATGTCGATGTGTTGTCAGCGCGTTATAAGCAGAAGCAGAAGAATCTTGACAATTGTATCTATAACGACACCCAATTGATGCTTTCACTTTAGCTTCGTAATGTGCACCTGCAGATAGCTGGTTTTACCAGGCACACCAATGTGCGACCAAGTCCGATATGCCCATGAGAAGCCAAGTCGACCTGATGGGAACGATATGAGCACGCGCGACAGCGGGTTCGCCTGGGCGGGGTTCGGAGGATGTGACGGTGGTCACAGTGAGGATGACGGGATTGGGCAGCGCGTTACTGGCTGCGGTGGAGTTCTCAGCCCAGGCCTGTTGTGACCGACACGACCGCGAAGATCCACATACTTACCCTCCCTCCTCTCCTTCACCCTCCCTCTGCCAGGCTCGACCCGTCTCCGCACGCGCAGCACGTCTTGCTGCATCCCGACGCACAATGCGTCTGCTCCCCTTCACCCTCGCCCTCGTCATTCAGTCTGTCTTGGCCGCCACTCCTGCGAAGCGCTTCTACAACACACACGACTACTATGTATTGGAACACGACCCTCTCGCAGGAGCCTCGTTGGCTGAAGTCGCAGGCGCACTGGGCGTCGAGGTTGTCGAGCAAGCGGGGGAGCTGGCCAACCACTGGCTCGTGCGTGTAGGGAAGGACTTGCAGAAGAGGGATGTGGACTCTGTCGTACGCTCGTTAGAGGATCTTCGACTAGAGGCCAGGTTACCCCATTCCCCCAGGTCGGAACACGTACTACGAAGGCGAAGGGTTGCTTCCTCCGTCAAGAACGTCTTCCCTCAGACTCTCCGTCAGCGCGTCAAGCGCGCCCCTCCACCCATACGTCCGCCCAAGGTCGAGACGTCTGGGGACGTCGCGCTGCGTCTCGGCTTGCATGACCCAGAGTTCGATAGGCAATGGCACCTCGTCAACGACGAGTTCCCGGAGCACATGATGAACGTCACCGCGCTTTGGGAGGAGGGCATCACGGGCAAGGGGGTCATCACGGCATTCGTTGACGACGGTTTGGACTATACTAGTGAAGATCTTGCCGCGAACTTCGTAAGTGTGCCTGGTCCTCAATCTGCCTCTACCCGAGAATTGACGGTGGTACAGTATGCGTATGGCTCGTACGACTACAACGACCATACCGAACTCCCTACCCCCGTCCTCTTCGACGACCACCACGGGACGCGGTGTGCAGGACAGGTCGCCGCTGTCAAGAACGACGTCTGCGGTGTCGGGATCGCATATGAATCGAAAGTGGCAGGGCTTCGGATTCTTTCAGGACCCATATCCGACATAGACGAGGCTGCGGCCCTCAACTACGACTATCAGAACACATCCATCTACTCTTGCTCATGGGGTCCTCCCGACGACGGCCGGTCGATGGAAGGACCTAACCATCTCATCAGGAAGGCTATGGTTAACGGCATAGAAAACGGGCGCGGCGGGAAGGGCTCCGTCTTCGTCTTCGCGAGCGGGAACGGTGGACGCAACGGGGACCAGTGCAACTTTGACGGGTACACCAACAGTATCTTCTCTGTCACCGTTGCCGCGATCGACTATAAGGGTCTTCATCCAGACTATTCTGAAGCATGTGCCGCGAACATGATCGTCGCATATACTTCTGGAAGCAACAACTACATCGTGCGTCTAGCTGCTCCTTTCTCTATCGCATATCTTATTCAACCTACGTGATGTAGACCACCACTGACCGGGGAAAGAACAAGTGCTCTCACACGCATGGCGGAACCTCCGCTGCGGCGCCCAACGCCGCAGGAGTCTTCGCGTTGGCCTTACAAGCTCGGTCCGTAAAATTCTGCGTGGGCTTCGAGACGTATTTTGACCAATAATTTACAGCCCTGATCTCACTTGGCGCGATATCCAGCACCTTTGCGTGCAAACCGCGTGGCAGGTTAGCCCTACGGACCCCGACTGGGAGAAGACCGCGGCCGGCCGACCGTATAGCTACAAGTACGGCTATGGCAGCCTGAGCGGACTCGCCTTCGTCAAGGCTGCCCAGACATGGAAGCTGGTCAACCCCCAAACGTGGGTCGACCTCCCTGTGGTGCAAGTCAACAACGGTACCATGAACGCTTCTCGGGTGGCTACTGGCGGTAGCCCGATTGTTGCTAACGGCGTTGAGAGCAAGATAACCGTCACTAAGGAGATGTTAGCGGAGCATAACTTCGCCTCGCTGGAGCATGTCACCGTCAAGGTTTGGATCACCCACACGCGCCGCGGAGACGTGGAGGTCGAGCTCGTTAGCCCGAACGGTATCAAGAGCGTCCTTGGGGGCCGGCGTTATGGCGACGGTGCGACCACTGGATACCCTGGTTGGACGTTCATGACCGTCAAGCATTGGTAAGCCCATGACCATGTAACCTGATCTCTGTGCGCTGACGACGTGGTAGGGACGAGAACCCTGTTGGCGAGTGGACCATCCGTGTGTCCGATCAGAACAGCGAGGACGAGAGTGGCGTCTTCTTGGGATGGACCATGTCTATCTGGGGTGCAGTCGCGGATCCGGCGAAGGGCCATAAGACATACGTCCTTCCTACAGGAGACGACGTCCTCCCTCCTCTACCTTCCAACACGACGAACGACGCCCCGTCGTCCTCTATTGTGCCCTCTTCCACGAAAACCCTCACGGGCCCAACCGCGTACCTCCCTGGGGACCACGGCGAGTCGGAAGGCGAGAACCACAAACCCGCGTTCTCAGGCGGCGCCGCCAGCCCGACCAAGCCCGCGGAGGACGTCGCCGAGTCCGCGTCCGCGTCCGCGTCGCCGTCCATCTCAGCGACGCCCGACGAGGGCTGGTTCCCGGACCTCGGCAAGCTCACGTCCAACCAGGTCTGGTTCTTCCTCGCTGTCGGCGCCGTCGTGCTCTTCGGCGTTGGCGCTGGCGTCTTCTTCTGGCGCCGCTCCGTCGCCCGCAAGCGGCGCGCGAACTACTCAAGCCTTCGCGGCGATGAGGACGTCGCGATGAGTGCGATCGGCCGGGCAACTGGCGGCTCGCGGGCCCCGCGGCAGACGAAGGAACTGTACGACGCGTTTGGGGAGGTGTCCGATGACGAGGATGCGGACGAGGAGACTGCGCTGCGGCCACATGCCACCTCGCATGGTTTGGATACGGGACTCCACGCTGGCTTCTTGGACGACGATGACCCTCCTTCGGCAGGCGGCGGTCCTAAGCAGACGCGTTACCGCGATGAACCTGACTCGCCTGTCGAGGATGAGCAAAAGGAGCAGTCACGGTCGACGAGTCCGGCGGGGAGCGGGAGTGGCAGCGGAAGTAGTTGGGAGCATGCTTCCGAGACGCGATAGTATCTGTTGTTGGGGGGCGGGGTGTGCGTTGGCCTCGACCATTGAGACGATATCTATACCTCATAATACCACGTATCATATGCAAGCAAGGAACCTATTTATTTACATTGTGCTACAGAATAGTCCAGACATCACAGCATGGTGGAAAGCTCGCGTCAGATAATCTACAGGCATGGGCAGAGCAAGATAGGTATAGAACGAAGGGAAATAGTCTAATCGGTCTCGATGAAACGCAGTTTTGTGTTGTTCGCGACCCGGGTCCAGACGTCGAGACCCTCGTACTATGGGCAATATTAGTCTGGTGACACGACCGAGAACGATAATAAAGTTGGCGTACCTCCAGAACCGTTTCCATGAGCTGCGCTTCGGTGAAGCCAGCTGTAAGAACTCGTGAGCGGATATCGATCATGGACAGCTCCTCGGCGTCTTCCTCCTCTTCCTCGTCGACGTCCATGTCGCGCTCGCCGCCCGGTCCACGGCCTATCCTCTTCGCACCGCGCGTGCGGCGGCCCTTCCGTCCGACCTGCGCCTGCTTCGCCATCTCCTTGATGAGCCGGAAGATCTTGCTGACATCCGAGCGGTCGTGATCGTGGCCCTCCTCGTCGTCCTCGGCCAGGCTCTTCTTGCTGACCTCCATGAGGCGCAACGCCTCGTTCACGTCCGCCTGCATGACGGAGTCGGCGAAGCGCAGCCGCGCAAGGGCTTGCGAGAGGCGGAGCACGGCGAGGAGCGTACGTGCTGAGGTGTACGTGTGCGACTTCTTCTGTGCATCTTCGTCCTTCGCCTCCTTGCGCAGGCGGACGTACGAGTTCACGACGTACTCGGACACCTCTGCGGGGACCGTCGGGCGGTGTTGGCGGGCGCGCGCGATGTAGTGGCTGTCTCGTACGACGTTGAGTGGCGGGTGGTAGCGAGAGCGAAAGTGAGTACTTACCGGATGAGTGTGGGGTCGAGAACCTCGAAGTCGAGGGCAGGGTGGGTGTTGTGCATGTGCACATGGGTGACATGCATCGCGAGTTGCTCGTCGTCTTCGCGGGTGGGTTTGTCGAGAATGAGGAACAGCAGGTCGAAACGAGACAGGAGCGCAGCAGGCAGGTTGATGTTCTCCACTGGCGAGATTTTCGGGTTGTAACGACCATAGAGTGGGTTCGCAGCTGCGAGGATAGACGTTCGTGCATTCAGGGTCGTCGAAATGCCGGCTTTGGAGATGGAGATGGTCTGCTGCTCCATGACTTCGTGAATCGCCGTTCGGTCGGACTCCTCCATTTTGTCGAACTCATCGATACAGCAGATACCGTTATCGGCGAGGACCAAAGCACCACCCTCTGTTAACTTAATGGTTAGTAGGAGCAAGGTGATCGCCGGGCAGCGACATACCAAGGACCATCTCGTCGGTAACGGGGTCGCGCATGACTGCAGCCGTAAGACCGACACCCGAGGACCCCCGACCTGTTGTGTAGACTCCGCGTGGCGCAACCTTCGAGATGTACTTCAGCAGCTGGGACTTCGCCACACCGGGGTCACCCATGAGGCAAATGTTGATGTCTCCGCGAATCTTCATGCCATCGCCCATGGTCTTCGTGACACCACCCACTAACAGCAGCAGGAGCGCCTTCTTCACGTCCAGGTGGCCGTAGATCTCAGGCGCGATACTCTGGGCGAGTTTGGAGTACAGTTCCGGATCGTGACTTAGTGAGTCAATCTCACGGACGATGTTGGGTGTGAGTTCCATTTCGCTGTACTGCTTCTTGAGCTGGTGGATGTGGTTGGCCTCGAGGAAAGTGTCGGTGAGGAGACCGGCACGAATGGCCTGGTACCCGGTATAGGGAATGGGGAGGAAGATGCCGCCGAGGTGGACGATATCACCGGGGTTCATTTGACGGGTGAGCGAACCGTGAACGTGAATAGTCATGGAACGGGGTATATGTCCGACTGGTACTTGGTCGGCCTGCACACGAGCTCTGATTAACGTGCAAACCCGGATATCGGCGCAAACCACCCACCATTTCCTGGATTTTAACCTCTTGGAACGGGGTGAACCGGCACGCGCGGGTCTGCATGTGCAATGTTCCGCGGATGCCGTTCTTCTTGCAGCCGTCTTCGTTCTGGCAGTCGAATATTGGCTGGAAGTCTTTCCGCGTGATATCTTGGAAGGTTTCCGAACCACACGAATCGCAGGTATATGCGTTCACCCGGAGGAGAGGTTTGACTTCGGAGACACGCGTTACGATGCCTCGTACTGTGATGAGTCGTCCGAGATGGGCGCCCTTGACGTCGCGTACTGCCATGGCAATGTCTGAGAGGAGGGGCTGGAAGTACAGGTTGCTGTACACGAGTCAAATGAGCAACCGGCAGCTCTGACAGAAAGGAAGTACTCACTATCGTCGGAGCAAATGATCGGGAATAAGTTGTTGTCCAGCTTCGGCGTTATTGTTATGTTCTCTTCGCTGGTGGAGGATGATGTCGATGACGTCGTCGTGTTCGCTAATGTTCTTGGTTGGCGGGGGCATGATGCTGTCGATGACTTCGCTGAAGAGAGAGACATAGCGGCGAGCGTTCTTACGGATCCTCGAGACAAGCTCGGCCACCGTACGTTCATGCTGGGGAACGGTTCAGTGAAGATCCATGGACGCGCCAAGAACACCGCATACCTCAGAAATGTCCTCGAGGTCAATGACCAACATTTCCTGTTCTCGGTTCGCGATCCTTTGCTGTGGCGGGGATAAGGGGATGGGAAGGGGTATTGCTCTGGGGACGCACCAACTGCTGCACATACTTGAGAACCTTTGGCCTTGGTGCATCATCTCCATCTTGCAAACCGATATCCGCCATGCCGTCTACGAGGTCCTTGGTGGCGAACTGAGAAAGGAATTGTTTTATGCGGTCTGCAGGGACGGTGAGTCGCGATAGACGCGTTTTCAAGGGAGAAACGCACCTCGTTCGGCATTGTAGTCGACGTCGATAGTGACAACGGGCAGAGACATGGCCAAAGACGCGTCGAGGACGAAGGGGCAGGGACAAGATCGCGGTTGCGGTCAGAGACAAGTCAGACTCAGAGACGCGAGCCTGAGCACCGTGACCACACGCGACACGCGCCCGTCACCTCTGGGCGCCTGTCCTGCTTTGTTGATTCCCAACGTCCACGACGACGCAAAGGCCCCAGGATCCCCTGAGTGAGTTCAGTTATCCGCCTCGGTGCTCAACTATTATTCACGATGTGTTGTGTCTAGTTTCTTCCCTCTCTTCAAGGTGAGACCCCACGACCTCAGACGCGCCGTTCGAGCTCAAGCTCAGGGGCCCAGGAGACCCAAAAACCAAGTCCTAATCGGGCATTATAGTCAACTTTTGTAAGTATGAACACCTTTGTCGGTGACGGATTCCAAGCATATTAATCGTCGTTTACTACACGCAGCGAACTACTACTTCCTGTCTTAGAATCGCGCCGTCGGCATAAATCCTCGGATACGACGTGAGGGTTGGTTTGAGGATGAACATTTCTGTCAGCGCTGATTGTGTATGGGCAGATGAAACGAGGCCAGCCCATTTCATGCGATGCTACGACGAAAAATGCTCGTTCGGGACCGTCCACGGGTACATTGCTAAATTTTCATGCAGAGAATGGGACACTTACAAGAGGTCTGTCTGCAGATACCCGACATAATGAGCCATCGGTGTGGGTGGAGATTCCACAACGGCCGCGGACAAGGTTCGTCTACCCTGTTTTGTTCTGGAAATAATACTTACTGGTACTGGCGTTTCAGCAAAGCGGGTAAGCGGCGCATGTATCAAGGAGAAGAATGCGTCTTTAACATTCTTTGGCAGTGTTGCAGACCCACTACGCTTCCTCGGGCAATGAAATAGACGAGGACGACCTAATCGTGCCGGGTGAGGCGCCCGACTCCGACAATGAGGCAGACGATGTTCCTATCCGCCTCCTCGACAACTTCTCCGTTTTTCATCAAGTTACTAAGGAGTATATCCCCGCGCTGCGTCTCTTGACCGAGGATGTTTGTGAAGACTGGGTGGCGACTGGCCACGTCCATCCCTACTTTGGAGATGATCATGCTAGTACACCAGATGACGATGAGGCGGCAGAATCCTCGCCAGTCCAGTTATTGACCCTGCTCGAGTGCAATGCTCATTGGCCTACCAGACATGGTCGGTCCTACTGTCTAGACAGGTAAGATTTTAGAAGTGATTTGTTGGCCTCTCTTCTGAATCTTCGCTTAGGAAAATCTATCTCCTGACGGTGCATGGGTGGTATATCCTTCGAAACCCGGCACCCTCCTATGCACCGCACTACAGCGACTTACAGGCTCATCATAGCCTTGCACATATTGTTCTGTCTTGTATGCTGGAGACTCCAGACATATCACTGGATACATTGTTTGGTCAGCTGCACACGGGTTCTTTGCATCCTCACCTCTCAAGAGAGGATCTGACAACCTTGTCATTTGTAAGTACTGCTTAAATCTTGGTCTAAAGCATCACTAACCCTTGTTTAGGATGCCTATCTATGTACAGTCCTGGGCTCCTGGCCCAAGGCTTATGCTAGACTTGTCCAGCAGATCACAACATCTCCTGTTATACAGGAGCTATGCCTACCTCTCACATGTGCTCTTCCTGTCCCCAGCCCTCCTTCTAAGCCACAAACAGAGGAGGAGGGCACAGTTGTGACTCCAAGAGTTGGTGCCATTGCCCAGAAGTTGTTCTCCCAGACTTTGCACATTGTTAAGATGTCAGAGGATCAGAGGACCATTGCTCCCCAGGAGGTTCCCTCTTGGCCAGTACATGAGGGAGATCCTCAAGTGGTAGAGTGGGGAGAGTGTATTGGAGACTCTGCCATCTATCAGGCTGTGGTCCTTGATGGAATCACATACAAAGTATGTTTAACTTTTTGTATATCTTATGTTATCTAACTGTTGGAACAGGTTGGTGATGTGGTTATTGTCAACCCAGGAGAAGATGCCCATAAAAGCAGAGCAGAGCATGCTTCCTTCATCTCTGGGCGGTCTATGAGCAATCTTGCAACCCAGAAATGGTCTGTTGGTTAGTGTGTATCATATTTTGTCTTGCTTATATTTGTTTTAGGTTTTGTAAGATTAATTATTTCTATGAGAAGCCTGGTCCCAAGCAGCATAAGAAGCTCTTCCATGGTCAATGGCTTCAACATGGCCCTCAGACATTCCTACAGGAGGCAGCTCATTCTAGAGCTCTCTTTTGGCTCAATGAATGTGATGACCTTCCTGTGGAATGTATCTACTCCTACTGCAATCTACAACCTTGGCCACTAGGGGAGGCTGAACCTCTTGAGGATATAGCTGGGCCAGAGAACCATTTCTTCACAGGGTATATATTATAGCTGCTTATTATAAATTTTCTGCTAATATTAGTGTTATAGGCTTATTCTTGATGATGATGGCCATTCCTTCAGCCATCTCTCCTCATTTGAGGTTGAGCTAGCCTTGTCCCACTGTGATGAGCTCAAGCCTTGTGTTGCTTGTGGTCTCTCTGCCATGGAGCAACACAAGCACTATTTGCCTTTGTCAGATGGTGGCTTTGCTTACAAGGGCATTGACTATCATGTCAATGACTTTGTGTACTACCACAACTATTCTGAGGAAAGCAGCCTTCTCCACATTGGCCAGATTATGGACATCTTGGATCTACCTGGTAAAGATCCTCAGCTCAGGGTTTGCCAGTATGGTCGCTATGACAGTGTAGCAAGGATGCATGGGAAGGGCTCTATTCCCCTGGACAATGTATGTGTTTTTCTATCATATCTCTGATAATACTAATAATGCAATAGCGTCGACTTTTCAAAACTGAGGTTCAAACCTTGGTGCAGATTACAGACATTGAGGGTAAACCCTTTGTGGCTTGTCCAGGTTCTGTATGGGAGAAAGAGCAGTGGGTCAAGGCAGATGATCACTTTTATTGTGATCTTGTTGCAAAAACCCTAAGTCCACAGGCCTTAGGACCTCTCTATCCACCTGTAATAGTTCAGTGCAACCAGTGCTATGCACAGGTCCTTGAAGCTCAAGGGGAGCAAGAGTTGCTTGTCAAGAGGTTTGGCAAATTGAGGGGATTAGAGTTATTTGCTGGTATGTTGGATATTTTCAATATCTGATTGTTCTAACTAATGCAGATTTCCAGGTGCT
Organism: Ganoderma multipileum BCRC 37180; assembly: GCA_000338015.2. NCBI lineage: Eukaryota > Fungi > Basidiomycota > Agaricomycetes > Polyporales > Polyporaceae > Ganoderma > Ganoderma multipileum. Next base: position 31,507 of record BACB01000433.1, on the reverse strand, counting down.
GGTGGTTTATCAACTGGGCTAGAACTTTCTGGCTTTGTTCAGACCAAGTGGGCTATTGAGCTTTCATCAAGTGCAGCTAAAACCTTCCAGTAAGTCAACTTGTTAAAGTATATTTATTATACTAACTAGGAAGTACAGGGCTAACCACCAGGATGCAGTAGTCTACAACCAGGACACAAGCATACTGCTCCAACATGCTGTTGAGGTAGCAGAAGGTCATGCTCCTGAAGCTTTGCTAGATAAACTTGGGCATAAACTTCCTCCCATGCCCCAAAGAGGGGAAGTTGACTTTATATATGGAGGTAAGACATTTTCCCTTTGTAATTGAATATCTACTTATATGAGTCTAATGCAGGGCCTCCTTGTCAAAGCTTTTCTCGAATGAATCATCATAAGGTATAGTTTAACAACCTACTTTTGTTGCTTCTATACTGAGATGTTTTACAGAGACCTGATGACCCAAGGTAAATATCTAATACATATTTCAAAGCTAATCTAATAGTTTTGACAGGAGTGCAATGGTCTGTAATATGATCTCCTATGTGGAGTTCTACAGGCCAATGTATGTCCTGTTGGAGAATGTTAGAGGCATTCTAAATGCTCCAACTGATGGACCTCTACATAAGGAAATTGGGTCAGAGGAAATTGTCATGGGTGTTGTCAAGTTTATTGTCCGCTCTCTGACTGCCTTGGGGTATGTGCATTCTAGTTATATAGGGCCACTACTAATTGAAAGTATAGCTATCAAGTCCATTTCAAAGTGCTCCAAGCTGGACACTATGGGGCCCCACAAGGAAGACAGCGGGTGATCTTCCTGGGTGCCAGGAATGATGTTCCATTGCCCCAATTTCCTGCTCCCCAGCATCATTATCCCCAGGCAGTACATCGGCATAAGCTTCCTGACCAACAGTATATATATCCTCATTTTTCTCCCACTGGCTGTGACCATGGAAGCAAAACTCCCTGTGTACCACTTTCTGCTACCACTGTAGAGGAGGCAATAGGAGACTTGGTGCGTTGACTTAAATCTTTCATAGGACATAGTTCTGACCATTTATTATTATTTATAGCCAAGCTATGACTGGTAAATAAGTATGCTCTAAAATGTTATTTTCACTTATGATCTTGGTCTTTAGGAAGAATCCACATAAAGAAATTCCAAAGAAGAAAGAAGATGTCCAGCAAGCCAAGGCCCGCATTTTCCAGGGAATCATTTGTATAGATGCAACCCCTGCACCAGGAAAGCCTTTTGCAGGGTTTGTGAAACCTTGTCCATATCCACATCAACCTTTGAGCCGTTATCAAAGCTGGATTAGAGGCAACAGTAACTCTGTCACTTATCACTACACTAGGTGTTGGAGTGCAGATATTGTTGAAAGGTAACTTCTAATGCAGTTTGTTTTTGTAAACAATCTGCTAATATGGACATTTAGAGTGGCTACTTTGCCCTTCTATCCAAATGCAAACTATGAAGGTATTTGGGTATTTGTGATCCATCTTTAAGCTTGGAAAACTTACACTATACCTAATTGCCAGACCTTCCAAAGAGACTTTGGAAACCTTTTTGGTTCAAGGATAGAATGAACTCAGACATTGCCAGTAAGCTGTAGTTTTGTTCAGTCAGATATGTTTCAACAGCTAAGAATAATCTTTAGCTATTTATGGCAGGATTGACAATAATGGCTGCTTTATGACTGCACTGACATCTTTTGCACCAAATCGAAAGGGTGGCAGGGTGGTTCACCCTACTGTAAGGGATTTTACTGTCTTACCTAAATTCAATTTTAACTGACCAATTTAATTTTAAAAGCAATGCAGAATTATCACTATTAGGGAAGCAGCCAGGGCTCAAGGCTTTCCTGACTCATACAAGTTTCTTTCTGTTAAGAGCAAGCCTCTCCAGTGCTTGGAGGATGTATGTGTTTTATTAACCTGTTCAAAAAATAAGCTTACCTTTTGAGTTATAGCAAAGCAGACAGATTGGTAATGCAGTTCCTGTCCCTCTGGCAATGGCCCTTGGAAAGCAGATTGGAAAATCATTGGTCCAGGTATTGAAGAAGAGACTGCATCAGGAGAAGGTGGCAAGGTTACAGAGTCCAGATATACAATAGTCATAGCAGACAATGCTTTTCATCAGTTGTACCAGCATGAATCCATGGTGGACAGAGTCACCTATGCTTGCTCTAAGATCTCCTCCACACGTTTGACTTTGTTCACATTCCCAGTCCCAGGTTCAATCTCCCGATCAACTCGGGTCCCAATGCGAATGTCAGTAGCAATCCGCGGAGCCCCTTTGGCATGCACTGCGACATGACAGTCATGAATGGCTTGCATAACCTGGGACCAAGGGCCTTCTAGAACTTGGGTCAGCACCAGGCCTGATAACTAATAGGTAACTTGTCCTTCATACCAAGATTGGTTCCGTAACCACTGACATGCCAGTTGATGAGATGAAAGTCTTAAGGGTGGATCATGGGCATACGGCATTACTTACTGCATCTAAATTGTGAGGGAAGCATGTAGATTAAAAGGAGCTCAAGAGAACAACCACATTTCCTGGCCATAGCTTACCTTGAAGGTCAGTCCTGTCTTCTTAAGGACACGCGCACACTCGGCAATGTATTCCGCAACCTATAAATTAAAGTTCAAAGCATAGACCACGCAATTGCATGTGGTATACAGACCGAGGGCTCCGCGGTGCCCATTGGTATGAGACAGAAGTCTGTAAGGGCAGAGGTGCATCAGGTGGTCAGCGAATGTATTAGACCGCCATATCACGCGAGAACCGTACCTGCGACCGCGTATAGCTCATCGGAGACGGTCTGTGCCATATCGATGCACGATGGAATAGGAATATGTGAAAGTCGTGGACGATTTTCAATCAGGAGTTGTAGTGGTATGAGAGGAACAAAGGCTTAACGTCCCGGTCGCGGAGTGCAAGGTCCCGCAAAGGAATCCATTGGCGCTCGACCTTGCTCCCATCCACTTCCGGGACTTCCCATCCTTCCGGATCCCTCACCAACCTAGAATCCCACTCGAATCCCTCCTTTGCGTCTTGTATCTGCATCATCTTGGCCATCACTTATAGCTCACCTTACTCGGGACATGCGGCTTGTGACCCCTTGGTGGAAGCAGGAACGATGACGATCGCGACCATGAACGTTGCCTCGTTGAAGGCGGTCAAGAACTCTGTCATTGGCAATCGAACTGCAAAGGGATCCTATGGCCGCGACGAAGCGTTCGTTTCAAAGTACGTCTCGTTGCCAATAGGCGTGGCGCGTCTTCGCACTGAGGGTGCGGAAGGCTTGTCGATGCGCTCAACGATCCCCCCGTTCCTATTGGCGACTCAGCGACGAATATCCGTGTAGAAGCCTCCCACATCATTGCCTCTCTATCGTATGGTACGTCAATGCCTAGTTTTACTGTGTTCTCATCCCTTGATCAGCGCATTAGGCTCGCCGGACGCCCTGCAGACCCTACTACGACTCAATGCGCCGCAAGCTCTCCTCTACGCTATTTCCACCTTCCCTTCCTCAGAGAGCGTGGCATTGAAGGCCGCACTTACCCGTGCGCTTCGAGCTGTCGCTGCAGCTACTGCCGAGATTGTTGGACCGTCTCAGTGGGGACTGGCAACTAGCGTGTCTGATCTTCGTTCCGAGGCTAAGGCTGCCCTCGACTATCTCTTCCAGGTGAGGGCGTTCCTGTTATAGGTCAAGGTTTCCTCACAATATTTTGTGACAGTCGGAGGTTTTGGATGTATACATTCCTCTCCTCGTGGACCAGTCAACCCAAGTGAGCGCCGCGATCGCGCAGCTGCTAGCCTCCGCAGTTCGAGATGCTTCGCACCGAAATCGAGTGTCTGAGTGGAGTCCCCCTGCGGAGAGGACCGCTGAAATAAAGGGCAAGCGGGGATGGGAGAAGCGAGATCCAACAAAGTCGCCAAGCCGCTTGGGTGGTTGGATCTCTCGTACGCTCTCTACATTACTACATCGGAAGGATGCGAAGGTACGTATATTTAGGTTGCATAAACCGGATCGTTGACCTTACGGGATCCATTCAACCCGTATCAGCTTCAGGAGGCTGCTCTCTCCGCGCTGGCCTCTCTTGCAAAAGATAACGAGCCACTCGCCATTCGCCTTGCGAAGGGGCCACCCGGACAAGAATGTAAGCGTGCTCATTTCTTGCGATACGCGATGTCACTGACTTGCTTGGACCATCCAGCTGTCCTTTCGGTCGTTCTAACTTTGTGCAAGTCTCGGAACACGGACCTTCAGTTGGCCGCATCCCTATGGTCTGCCATTTCTTTCGCCGTCTAGCACTGAGCTTACAATGTTCCAGTGCAACGAACATTCTCCGCGTTTCGTCATCTCCCAATAGCTCATACCTCCCACCAAGTGACCAGGCTGCTGCCATCACTATCATGCACGTCTTGAATCGCATCGTCGGTTCCGACACAGCGGATAACCAAACGAGGACCAAGGCTTGCTTCATCCTCTGTTCGTCGCTTATTTCGTTTGCTACCTGAGCGTTACTGAATGCCTGCGACTAGACCACCTCGTGGCGGATCACAGGACGTTTTGCCAGTTGGCGTTCGAAAGAAACTCCCTCAACCACGTCGGTCAACTTGTAAATGCCATAACACCCGTGGAGAAAACTACGGAGGAGGATGAGGACGAGCCCGAGAGCGTTTCCCGACTGCGTGAGGTCTGCACCTTCGTTCGCCCTCGTTCTATGTAAGCGCCTAACCACCATTTCCAGGCCGCCCTAACCGCCGTCGCAGCTATTTCATTGTTTGATATCGACATTCGGACCGCGGTTACAGAGGAACTCCGGCTCATACCCGCGATACAAACCAGTCTCTCGCACCAGTACGTTGGAGTGCGGTATGCTGCTTGTCAATGTGCTCGCGCATTGAGTCGAGCAGTGTCAGCCTTGCGCACGAATATCGTCGACACCGGCTTGGGCATGTCGGTGTTCCAATTATTCATGAAGGAGGGCGAGGATCGTCGGGTGATGCATGCCGCGTCGACAGTCATCTGCAACGTTGTGACTGATTTCTCTCCATTGCGGTCGGTACGGGTCGAGGTTTCCTGTCTCACGAGTCATTTAGAGGCTAACGGTCGCCTCTCCAGACGTTGATTGACCAGGGCGCCATAACAAGACTCGTGCAACTGTTGAACATGGGAGACGTGGAACTCAAGCTCAACGCTTTGTGGGCTTTCAAGAACTTGTTGTACAAGGCGACTCCTGATCTCAAACGGCAAGTCATGAGTAGCATCGGATGGAACGAGATGAACAAGTAGGTTCAGCACCAAATTTCTGCTTTTTGAGACTGACTTGTCGTAGCCTGCTCGTCGATCCCGACACACGCATACAAGAGCAAGCTCTTCATATTGTACGGCACGTCGCAGACGGTATCGACGAAGTTGACCTTGTATTTTCGGAGATGGGCGGTAGTGAGGCGATGCTAGGCTCACTCGCGGTCGCGATGGAGTCCGATGATGAGGACGTAGTGTTACAGGTACGTCTATTCGTTGCCTTCGATTGTGAGCCCAATTAAGAATCCCGCCCAAGGCCGTATTTGTCCTCGCGAACGTTGCCAACAGCCCAGCCCACCAGCGGAGCATATTGTCCCACCCACGCATCCTCCACCGCCTGCGAGAATGTCTTGTTGACGCGAAAGTCGAGATACGACGACCGGCTGTCTCCTGCGTACTCGAGCTGGTTCGTCAAAATCCCCGTAGCCACCGCGAGCTCCATGAAGCAGGGATCGATTCGACACTTAGGCATATGTGCGAGCACACGTCGCACGTCAGCGCGAGCCCAACGCTCCGCATTGCCGCAGGTCGACAGATCATGGGCGCCGAAGACGATCTGGAAGTGCAGGAAAAGGCCCGGCAAGCACTTCATTGGCTGGAGCACAGCTTGGACATGGACGTGTAGTTTGGTTGGACGTTGGACCCACACACCGCTTTCGGAGATTTGTATCGCTATATATGCGTGTTTGCGTTGTCACCGCTGTAGACTTGGATAATTCTACTGTTCATGAAAGGTCGTTGTCATTCGAGTCGTTCGAGTCGCGTACCGGCCGTGCGCGCTCTGGGGTAAGTGGCGTGACTTTGGGGTGTGACCGATTTCAGCCGAGCGCGCGTTGGCCGACACGTCCCAGTCCTCTTCGTCCCCTCACCTCACGCCCGACCTTTCTGCCCTTCTTCCTCCCTTCCCCTCCACCATGGCCACTCTCGCTCGGCTCCGTACCGTAGTCCCTCGACGCGTCGTAAGTACGCTTTTGCGATGAAAACGACTAGTATAAATGACGTTTCGTCGCTACAGTCATTAGCGCCGCTGGCGCGAACGATCCAGACCGCCGCCGACACAACGCAGCTGCAACAGGACGCGTCGCATTCCGAGCCGTTTACGGTGAAGCTCCATGAAGACTCCTTCCGCGGGTATCGGACGGACATACCCAGCCTCGATGTCGAGGTCACGAAGGAGAACCTCCTCAAGTGGTACAAGCAGATGTCCGTCATCCGTCGCATGGAGCAGGCCGCCGACGCTCTCTACAAACAAAAGCTCATCCGCGGTTTCTGTCATCTTGCTATCGGTCAGGTACGTGCCTTTCCGGCCGTCCGAGCTGGTAGAGTGTAGAAGAAAGGTGCTTAGGTGTCAACTTTGCCTGTAGGAAGCCGTCTCCGTCGGTATCGACTCTGCGACGACGTTCGATGACAACATCATCTCTTCATACCGCACCCATCCGTTCGTCCTGCTCCGCGGCGGCGACGTCAAAAGCCTCATTGGCGAGCTCCTCGGCCGCGTGTGCGGAGTGTCGAAGGGCAAGGGTGGCTCCATGCACGTCTTCACCGAGGCCTTCCAGGGCGGGCACGGTATCGTCGGTGCGCAGGTGCCGCTTGGTGCCGGTCTCGCCTTTGCGCAGAAGTACGCGGGGAAAAAGAACGCGACGTTCGCGATGTATGGTGACGGCGCGTCCAACCAGGGCCAGGTGTTCGAGTCGTTTAACATGGTGCGTGCATTGGTTCATGTCCTGCGAGTATATGCGCGGATTCTGAACGCGCTCGTTAACAGGCGAAGCTCTGGAACCTCCCGTGTATCTTCGTTTGCGAGAACAACAAGTACGGAATGGGTACCTCGGCCGAGCGCAGCTCCGCGAACACGGAGTATTACACCCGAGGTGATCTTATCCCCGGTCTCCAGGTGAACGGCATGGATATCATTGCCGTCCACCAGGCATCCAAGTTCGCGAAGGAATGGGTCAACTCGGACAAGGGTCCTCTCTTGCTCGAGTTTGTCACCTACCGCTACGGTGGCCACTCGTACGTCATTCGTTTTGCGTTGGGCGTCTGTACCTTCGCTCACTGTCCGTCCGGTCCGTTCACAGGATGTCCGACCCTGGAACCACTTACCGTACTCGTGAGGAGATCCAGCGTGTGCGTTCGACCCAGGATCCCATCCGCGGTCTCCAGCGCTACATCACCGAGTGGGGTCTCGCGTCTGAGGACGTCCTGAAGGGCATGGACAAGGCGGCGAAGGCCGAGGTCGATGCTGCCGTCGAGGAGGCCAAGGCTTCCCCCTTCCCTTCGGAGAACGAGCTCTGGACCGACATCTACTCTGCTGGTACCGAGCCCCCAGCGATGCGTGGCCGGGACCGCGAAGAGGTCCACTTCTACTGAGCTGATGGGTGTAGCGGACGTTCATGGTTTCGGATGGGGCATGTTTGTTACTAGTTTGTTATAGACTACATTAGTTGTGACTACTGCTTTGCATGCGATGCCATAGTCTTTCGCATGATCTGCACCTGGGACTCATTGTGATGAGATGAGCGCAGTCTATGTATTACCCGGACTAAGCATAGGGTATTGGAGAGGGTTTCGCTGGGGTGCGACGTCCGTTCTTCACAGCATCATGGCTATGTTGGCCTAACGGGCGCGATGTTCACTTCTCTCCCATCGTCTGCGATCACTTTGAAGCGGACTGTAATGTCTCGGTTATGCAAACCTGTTCAACGTTACGAAAGTAGCACTTACGAATCTGGAACGGTTCCCCCTTAGCTCTCCGAATGCTCGTGAAGTATAGAGTGCCCGCTCCTGGAAAATGGTTGAGCCAGTGTATGGATTGCGTCCACTGTAGCTTACCTTTGTGCCCTTTGACGCGGAAGCTCAAGTCGATGTTACCACCGGGTATGTGAACCTGCGTCATCCGCACCTTTAGCCAGTCCATCACTAGAATAGTGCAGAACAGCAAGCACGCACTGCACCGTCAACCCAAGGGTCACCGTTCATCCACCAGACAGGTTCCGGACGAACCGCCTCGCCGATGACGTCGCGCAGCTCCGCGTTCTCGCGGATGGTGGTCATGATCTGCTGCATGACCGAGGACGAGAGCCGTTCCTGGTTGCCGACGAAGACCATGAAGAGGGCCCACGCGCTCACGCCGAATGCGCCAAGTGCAAGGATTACAGGCCATTTGCTCTAAAGCATGCACAAAGTAAACCTGTGGTCCGGATGTGCAGGAGAGGAGAACTGGGCGGTGACTCACCTTGAGTGGGGGAAGGTCCTTGGGGGACGGACGGGCATAGTAGAGGCCAGGGCGGGAGGTCTTGTCGAAGGTCTCTATCTCGGGGAGGGGCTTGTAGTTGTTCGTCTGCGTTTGTGAAGTCGTTGCGTAGGTTGCTCGTAATGAAGATAGACCTTGGGTGTTGGGGCGGTGAACACCGCGATGTGCGCGAAGCGGAACACGCAGGGATGCGCGGAGAGACATGGTTCTAAGTGGGACTGTGCGGAGAGCGAAGAACCAGATAAAAGGGAGCTAGTCTGCCTCACCCAAGCCGGGACGGTCCAGACACGGGAAGCTGAAGGAACGTTCGGAGTGAAAGTGAGGGGGCGAACGTGAGCAGTCGCGATAATTATCGAGCCGGGCATGCTCGCGTCAAGTCCGAGTCGGAGCCGGACTCCGTGCCTGTCCGTGCCGGCGCGGTGCCCAGCGCTAGCACGTCCCAGCCCAGACTCAATGACTACCATCTCCCCTTCCATCTCTCGCATACCCTCCGTTACCTCTCCGCCTGCACAGAATCCCATCTCTTTGCGGCTCTACAAGGTACTCAGTGCGAACTTCGACGATGACGCGACACGCGAGGCCCTAGACACCCTTGCCGAGCTTTATGTGCCCTCCAGTTCTACCGCTGGACCGGGACATGGTGCGAATGGGAAGGGGAAGGAAGTCAGACTCGATGGAGACCACGATGGAGACGCGGAGGATGATGTGGAAGCCATTCCTGGAGTAAAGCTGAAAGGACTCGTCGGGGCGGTAGCGGTGGACGAAGGCACGCCAGGAGACATCGCAGCAAGAGCACGGAAGAATCTCCGAAGGGATGTCGAGAGCAAGCTTGCAGAGTCGAGTCGACAGTTCTTGACTGCTTTCGGAGAGGTGGACAAGGTGTGCCGTTGTGTTGTTTATTTGCGCATGGACGTCGCTCATCTTGTCACCTATAACGCGCATATAGCAACTAGATATACTGCAGGAGCATATCGGCCTGATGCGCACACGGTGTGATGAGACGCAGACTCAGCTGCACATGACCAACAAAGCTTGCAAGTCCCTACTCGACCGGGCAGGCTCGCTTCGAGAAGAGAGGTAGGCGTATATGCAGTTAATATGACATCGTGACTGATATTCATGTGTTGCCAGGCAAGGTGTTGCCGTCCGCCAATCCATTATCACCCTTTTCCTCTCCCGGTTTACCCTCTCTACGAGCGAAAAGGACGCCATCACCTCTCGTGATGTCTCCGTGGGGCCTCGTTTCTTCGAAGCCATGGACAAAGCAACGAAAATCCGCGACGACTGCCGCGTGCTCATGACCGGAGATGAGGGCGACACGAAAGCCGGCCTAGACATCCTTTCGGCGACCGCGACACAACTTGAACAAGCTTACGACAAGATCTTCCGGCATTGCTCGTTTGAATTCCGCCAAATGGGACGAGATGCCACAAGCTTAGATGTCGAGCCAAGCTTGAGGGAGGCGGTCAACAGGTTAAAACAGCGCCCTGAACTCTTGCAGTAAATCCTACCGCGCCGCATGCTTCGCTACACGTCTCTTACGTTTCTATCCACAGGGAAGCACTACAGTACCTCTCGCAAACGCGTCAAGCGACGCTCCTCTCCGCGTTCATGGACGCCCTCACCCGCGGTGGCCCTGGCGGCCTCCCGCGTCCAATCGAGTTGCACGCGCACGACCCTCTGCGGTATGTCGGCGACATGCTCGCGTGGGTGCACCAAGCGATCGCAGCGGAGCGTGAGTTCCTCGAGAGCCTCTTCGGGGTGCACAGCGCGCAGCGGATGGTCGGCGCCCCACGCGAGTTCACCGCGTCCGAGGAGGAGGGCTGGATTGGCGAGATGATGGACGGGGCGGTCAAAGGGTTGTGCGGGCCGCTGAGGGTGCGCGTGCAGCAGACGGTGCGCTCGCAGGAGAGCAGCATCACGAGCTACAAGATCGCGAATCTTCTTGGGTTTTATTTGACGACGATGCAGAGGACGATTGGGCGGGAGGCGCTGTTGTCGAGGACGCTGGAGGAGCTCACGGAGCTCGCGTACGGGATCTTCTATGGAGCTGTCGAGGCGCAGGGGAGGGGCCTGTTGCGGGTGCCGCTGGTGAGTGCTGGTGCTGTTGCGGACAGACGCTTGATTGACTGACCTGAACGTTAGGACCTGGACGACGCTGGCGTTTCGCCACCGCTCGCTATCCTCGACCATGCGCAGGTGCTGCGGGAGATGATGGTCGTGTACGACTCTTCACTGCTCGGAGACGAGAACGAAGAGGAGCTGCAAGCCGGGTTCCGGGACATCCTGGACAAGATGGTCGACCCCGCGTTGGAAGTGTGCTTGACAGGGGCCAACGAAAAGAAACGCCAACGACCAGCATGGGACATGGCTGTGTTCGTTTTGAACACACTTGCATACCTGCAGACTGTCCTCGAACCCTTCGCATTTACCGTCGAAAAGCGTGGGGTCGTGCAGGGGCTAGTGGATGCGAAGGTTCTCCAGCTGATTGAAGAACACGTACGTACTTGTCACTGCGTATCTCCGTCCCCGGGCTGACCACATTTGCAGTATAAGCACGTACTATCGGATTCCGGGTTGGCAGACGTCGCTCTGGCATGCGAAACGCGACGACGTAGCGTACGTGGGGATCCCCTAACCTGTCTTAGACGGAATGCTAACAGCTCGACAAAGGAGCCGCTGTCGCACATTCCCGCTGCGGAGCCCGCCGAGCTCCAATCCGCCCTACACCGATTCTCGGAATGGTTGTCCGGCTTGGAGGTCGTGCATTCTCCGCGACTGTCGCTCCTTGCAGTGCAAAGTCTGCATTCGCGGGTCCACCAGGCCGCCCTGAAGAGACTGGCGGAGACGTATGAGCGCATATGCGATGAGGTCAAGAAGGCGGAGAACAAGTACGAAGCGGCCGCGACACTACTCGGGAGCGAACGACCGTTTGGACAGGTGCGGCTGCTGTGGCAGATATTTGGCTTGCAGGACGAGACAGCGGAGTAGATACATAGTATGTACAGTGCATGAATAGCGACGGGTGGGAATTATTGGATTCTGAGAACACCTCTTTAGAGAGGCCTCTGTGATAATGTTGTCGAGGTCGCCGCGGTGAGAATGACCTACTCGGTGGCTGTGCGGTGGCAGGGCAGGCCGCGAAGGAAATATTATTATAATTCTAGTATTTTTGCGTCATAGCTGCCATCATCTCCTTGGGTCCGAGTCCCATCTACCCGCTCGTTCTCGTCCTCGTCTCAACCTCGACTGGCTCGTCGCCGTGCAACCCTGCCCGGAGACGTTCCAATGTCCCTCGACACTCAGGTTGCCCTGGCAAGACCTCCTCCGAGAGGAGAATCCACCCATTTATCCAGGGCCGCGCGGCAGGTCGTCCCTCCTTTCCTCCAGAAGTTATACGAGTCCGTCGCCTTCCATACCCTTCTCCGTCCCTCTGTCCACTGAGATCCAACTTGTTTTCTCCAGAATAGTCAATGACCCAGCCAACGAGGAGCTCATCAAGTGGTCCGACAATGGCGATTCGTTCTATGGTGCGTCCTTCGTCCAGCCACACTCATATCCGGTCGCTTATTCTCTCCGTCCTCCGCCGCCTATCTACACCCGCCCACTACCACTACTTTCCTCTTCTATGCGTCAATGCACACGTCCTGCAGTCCTTAACCATGAAAAGTTCGCGCGTGAGGTGCTCGGACGCTGGTTCAAGCACCAAAAGTTCGCGTCGTTTGTGCGCCAGCTGAACATGTACGGGTTTCACAAAATTCCTCATCTGCAGCAAGGCGTCCTGAAGAGCGACACTGATACCGAACCATGGCACTTCGAACACCCCAACTTCCACCGCGGCCAGCCCGACCTCCTCTGCCTCATCCAGCGCAAGAAGCAGCCTACACACGGCCAAGCCGACGATGCCTCCATAGACATGCACGATGCTACGGGCCACACCGCCAATCCCCTTGCCAATATCGCGCCCAGTCATCTCATGGACATCAACTCGATCGTTAATGGGGTTGCTGCTATCAAGCGGCACCAGCAAGCCATCTCTGCCGATCTCAGTGCCCTGAAGCAGTCCAACGACGCACTCTGGAAGGAGGCAGTGGCTGCTCGCCAGCGCCACGCGAAGCACCAGGACACGATCAACCGGATCCTCAAGTTCTTGGCGGGTGTATTTGGACATACCGACACGGTGAACCATCCGGACGATGGCTCGCACTCCCCGCCACAGGTTACCCCTCGCATCCGCCAGAGGTTGATGATCGGAGACGGCAGAAGTCCTGGAAAGGCAAAACACGTGGATATCATGGAGGTCGACGATGATGAGGCGGATTCTGTGCATCGCAGGAAATCATTCTCTTCAGGTGCGTGTTCGAACTCGTCCTCTCCTCGGGCAGCCCTGTAATAGCCGCCCACCCAAAGATCGGCACGCCACAATCGAGACGCCAGACGGTTCAGCATCTTCCATCGTAGTGGAGTCTGTTGCAACTCCGGAGGCATTTACGCCAGCTACGAACATCTCAACGGATAGGTCAAAATCCCCACCGCCCGTCACGCATCCTTCGCAAGCCCTGTTGAGAACTAGCAGCGGAACGTCTACCCCACTCCTCACGAATGGCAACGCGAATGGCACACCTGCGCAGGCACCACCCGCTCCTGGTACTCAAACCGGCGGCCAGAATGTCGATGCGGTGTGGCAGGCTGCAATCCAACACATGATGTCGTCTCCAGCTCAGCTCCAGAGACTTATGCAGGCATTTGCCGCCCAACAGCCCATCGCTGGACTTCACCAGGACAACGTGGCTCCGCATTCTAGTGCGTCCGCGATCCAAGCGTACGACCCCAGCCAGCAAGACTACTCGCGCTGGTTCAATGTTCCTAGCAGCCCGATCCCCTCCCCCTCCGCCCCAATTGCTCCGCCCGCTCTCGCTCCTCCCCACCCCGACGATCACACATCACTGCAGCTCCTGCTTGATGACCAACAGCGGTTACAGAAAAGCTATCGCGACGCAGCCGAGATCGATGCCGACATGGACATGCTCCAGTCTTCGATCAACTCACTCATCCAGAACCTCGGCATTGACCCCACGTCCATCTCCGCCCCGCCCTCAGAGGAGCCCGTTTCCCCGACATCGCCCACCTCTCCAAGCCATGCAGGTGCTGACGGCCACGCGAATGGCTTCCCTGTATCCCTTCCGCCAGAGTCGTTCACAAACAGCCTAGGCGGGATGCACGGCCTCGGCGATGGCCCGGACTCCGCGCAACCCGACTACCTCCTCGACTCGCTGCTCAGCCAGATCGGCGACGGGCACGGAGTCGGGCTGGGCTCTGGGGGCCCACTCGGACCCGGAGTCGACGGCATAGGCGGGCACATGCTCGACGGGTACCCGGACATCACGGACCACTACGACCATAACGCGCGCATCGGCGGACGCAACATCGACGATGCGAGCACGGAGCAGCTCACCGCGTTCCTCGACGAGGCCGCCAGCGTAGACGCGACCCCCGGCGTCGCTGCGGCGCGGAGCCCGCGGTTGAGCCCTGGCGCGTCGTTGCACCAGAAGCGCAAGTCGGACGCGGCGGACCTCGAGCTACCCCTTCCGTTAGAGGGCGGCGGCACTGGGAAGAAGATGAAGCGCAAACGCTGAGCACAGAGCAACGGCACTCATGTATTGTGCACACGCTCCCGTGCATGTTGTGTGCACACTCCGTGTCGTGCTGATGCATAACGTACGGCCGAGCTACAGGCTGCGCGTTTCGCGTTTCGTGGGTGCTTGGGGGAGGCATTTCTGCTATCTAATATCGCCCTCTCGAGAGTCCAAAAACCCAGATCCATCCATCATCTCGTCCTGCTCATCCGACCCCAGCCTCGGCCTCCCGTCTATGATCATTCCGGTTCTACTTGCCACTCAACTCATGCTTCCATCTTTTGACCGAGTACTCCGGGGCCGGTGACACACGCAGCCGTCTACCTACTTACCATCACACTGTTCGATGTCTTGGGCCGACAGGTGGCGGTCCTGTTCCCTCTCTCACGGGGAAGGCGCGTCGCAAGGACGGGAAAGAAGCGTACGATTATAGATGTATTTGTAGCGATATATACTGTGTAATCCTATATCAGCAGCGCTCGAGCACTGAGACTTCTGACTAACTGGAGAAAACACGGCGAGACTTGCAGCAGTCAAATATCATTCCGCGCGAGGGCTGGACAGCAAAAAATGACCAGAGCAAAACACGTACGGACGCGATAGCGCGACATACAGGGAATCCTGACTGGACGGGATAGTGGGGGGATGAGGCGAGCGAGCTAATTAGGCTGGTACAGATGAAGAGAGCATATGTGGGCAAATACGACTCGATACTGAGCGGATCAATATGAGATAGAATGGAATGAGATGATAATTAGGGTAAAAACGATGGTGGGGGACTGCGTGCAAACAAGACGTAGCCTTGCAGCTGGTGCTAGATGAGAAAGTAAGATGCTATATACAGTCCAAATGTACAACGGAAGCAGCTCCACGGCACGCGAAAGGCCCGGGAGCCAGAAGGCGGGGTGGCGGGCAAAGAAAAATCAAAATCCCGACAAGGTCGAGTTTTGTGCCCGTCACAGATGGGGACCATGCTCACTCGAGGAGTACCTTGGGAGGGAGCGGCGGACGTGGGGGCACCGCGCCAGTAGCAACCAAAGAGCCCTGTCTGGACGGTCCTGGCGTATCCGCGTTCGACGGCGGGCCGGGGCTCGAGCGGGTCACGATGCCGAACGTGTTGTTCATCGCGTCCGCGTCCTCGACATCGACGGGTTCCCGCTCCGTCTCCACTTCCGAAGGCGCGATCGAGGCGAGATCGGGATCGGACTTGCCCGCATCGATCGCCTGCAGCTTGGCGGTTGTCCGAATGTCTTCCTGCTGAGTCTCCTCGATGTACTCCTTCGGAGGCTTCGGCGCGAGCGGGGGCGGAGGTGGGATTGTGCCATTCGCGAACTGAGGAGGAGAGGGCGTCGTCCGTGGAGGTTGTGCGAGATCGTGGTATCCGTTCGACGGCGGGGGCGACGGATAGGGCGATTGCGCAGGTGCGGGTGGGCGTGGTGCCGCGGAACGGCCTTCAGCCTCATACATGGCCTTGAGGCGAGCCTTCTCCTCAGCAGCGGTCAGTGGTCGGGCGGTAGCCGGAGTTCCGGGCATCGGGGCTGGAGACGGTGGGGTAGGTGGTGGGCGACCACGTCCACCAGAGCCATTGACAAGCTGCGACGCCCGAGGGGGCGGCGTTGGCGTCGCGCGAGGGGAGCCGTTCGCAGCCCCATCCTGCTGCTCGTACTTCCGGCGGAGCATCTCCTTCTCGTCAAACGCGGACAGCTGAGTTTTTGGCGAGCTGAAAGGCGGTGGGCTTCCAGAGGGGGGAACTAATGCGTAAGGAGCATTAGCGGGGGTGCCCGGTGTCTGGGGGTAAGGTCCAGGTGGAGGTGTAGATGCATAATTGTCCTGCGGGGGCGGCGGCGAAGGTTCCCACTGCTCCTGTGGCGCGGGCTGGGCAGCAGCGGCATCCTGAGCCTCATAATGTCTACGCAGCCTCTCCTTTTCGGAGAGTATCGGATGCTGTGATGAACCCTCAGCAGGGAAAGGCGGGGGTACGCCAGCAGGTGGTGACCCAGGAAGAGAAGGAGCAGGAGCAGGAGCGGGAGATCCGGGGTAGAGCTGATTATGGGAAGGAGCGGGAGATCCAGGGTAAAGCTGATTATGGGAAGGAGCGGGGCTGGCGTTTTGCGAATCAGGGTAAAGAGCGTCGTACGGCACAGGTCCAGCGTTGCCAGGCACCCGTCCATAATGAGCAGACTGCGTCTGCCAAACAGCGTTCTTCGCTTCGTAGTAGCGGGCCATCATAGCCTTCTCTTCAGCCGCGGAGGAGTAGCTCCCGGATGTTGGCTGGCGACCATGTGCACCCGCGGGTGTAATGGGTGTTTGCGCGGGGAGAGGTAACGCTGCGGTATAAGGTGAGCCTGCAGAGACAGATTGCCCATGCGTGGAGCCCGAGGTGACGGGACGGTTGATGGCGGACATCGCTTCAGAGTAGAGTGCAGCACCCGCCGAAACATTGGGACTGTGGACACCAGCACTAGCACTAGCACCCGCGACAGTACCCGACGAGGACGAACCGTGGAACGAGGCGGAGCGCCCTGCTGCTTCGAATGCTTCTTGACCACGAGCACGCACAACGGCGGCTTGAGCTTGCTCGAACAAACGAGCTTTCTCTTCCTCCGCTGTTGGCCAACGCTTCTGCGGTTTGCTGGCTGCTGGCGCCGGGGTGTTGCTGCTCTTTACGGGGGTTGAGTCAGCGGTGCTATTCTGGGACGGTTGCTGAAAATACGTGAGCAGATGACACTTATGTGAGAAAAGGTGGGCCCTTGACTTACGTCGATGGAGGAACGTACTCCTCCCTGAACGCGGTTCACGTTCTCGACCGCACGCTGGTAGAGAAGTTCCTTCTCCCGTTCAGCAGTCATCCAGTTCTTCGCCGGCGTGGCCTTCGGCGTCGGCGCCGTCTGAGGCTGAGCGGGCTGCAACGACGACTCCAGCGTGACAGGGCTTTCGAGGATTGTAGAGGGGTGCCGGCGCGCACGCTCCGCCTCCGCTTCCATATGTTCGCGCACCTCCTCCTCGTTCAGATTCGTGATTGTCAGACGTTGCCCTGCAGTCCCGCGTCCTCCTCCACTGGAACGTGGACGCGCGCCAGAAGACGGTGCGTCGTTAGATGCACTACTACTCGCACGTGTGCGCGACGCGTGGTTCGTCGCACCCACGGTCTGGGCTGCATACGTTGGGCCACTCCCCGCCGCCCCCGTGCGTGCGCCGAACTCGTTCGTGTTGCCAGCTCCATAGGTTCTATCCGTACCCGATGGCGCAGTGTTGAACTGTCCGAGTGCTGGCCGAGCGGGCACCCGAGTGTCCACTGCGAGTGGCTGCCTCTGTTCGAGGGAGTGCGAGCGCGCATGGGAAGGCGCCGCGGGAGCGGTCGTGGTTGAGAGGGCAGGAGCAGGCGAAACACTCGTTCTGTTGTTGCCCATCAGCGCGGCAGGGAACTGTTGCCCGGTAGGATGCCCAGGCACCGAGACGTTGAATGCATGACCTATCCGCCTATCGAAGGAGTTCAGCATAAAAGCGTCCCAGAATTACTGAGGCCATACCTCATCGCTTCCACGGAAACAGCTCTGCATGATACTGATTAGATGCCACCCTACCAGTATATCTAGAGGAAATCACGACAAACCTGGGCCAGTTCGAGATCATAACTGGTAGATCCATAACGACGGGCGAGCCCGTACTCATTAACGCCTTCACCGACAGCACGTAGTTGATATCGATATGCCGCGCAGCGTTGATAGTAGCGGAAGTGTGGTGCGCCGGGACCGTGATGCTCAGCTCAACCTTGTGTTGCGTGCCGCCGTAGAGCGTCGCGTTGACTGGCACCTTCTGCTCCCCGACGCTTGACACCTTGACCTGTGGGCTGCCTTTCTTCCCTTGTGTATGGGGGGCAGCGCGGAAGACCGTTGTCTCGCGGAGCATGAACTCGAAGCCACGCAACAGGACAGTGTTGAGAGTGTCCGACTTGATCGTCGCCATTACCACGACTCGGTCACCCGGGCCATAACATGTATGGGACCGCTCGACGATGAGGGTCACACCGTCCTGCTGGTGGGTGCGCGTTTCAGGCTGGGAGTAAATGGGCCATGTTGAGTGCAGCTCGTGCTTGTCGATGATAATTGTCGATGCGGTCGCGGTGACAGTCGGCTTGTCTCGCCTCAAGAAGCCTCTGGGAGCACAATTTTCAGTCCATCAGCAGGTAAGAGAGGCTAATCGACGACTTTAGCACTTACTTCTTGCCTTGCACACACACCGACGCGATGAGTTCATATTTGACACCAGCTGGGCAAGACCATTAGCACCTTGGTAACTCCGCCCGCGTTTCGAAGAGAGTGGTGAAGGTAAATACAATGTGGCACGGGTAGGGGAGGCCAGCGCGCTGCTGGCCCACGAGATAGAGTTGAAACGAGTCACTACAGCGTAACCCTAACTCTGGGCGACGGCGGTGGGGACCTTCGAATCTCAATTGAAGCGCCTCAGAGGAACTGCCTCAAGGATGCGGCAGGTTGGCGAGAGCTGCAATGTAACGACGATGCGCATTGCTCTCGAGGGGATCGTGGTATAGGGAAACCGGCGTCCAAATTTGCAACCGGTGGGGAGATGGCCGTAAGAGCGAACAAGATAGGTTACTCACCGCCCTTCTCGAGTGCTATGGTCGGGGGTATCGATTCCGGAATCCGAATAAAGAAGGGGAAATCGTTCTGTCGTCGGGGTGCGGTTGAGGCGTGATAGGAACACGAACAGACGTGAAGCACGTACCGTGTGGAGGGTGCTGTACTCGTCATTGGGGGACTGCCAGAGGTTAATGGGGCTCTGGCCGACGAAGTCGAAGAAAGTGTTGGCAACGCCACCACCAGGAAGGGTCTCAACCTTCCTGAGCTCGATGCGGACCCACTTCGCCTTCACACCTTGCTGTCCTACCCGGACCTCAATGGCCTGTCAAGAATGAAGGACGTGAGTATATGCGGAGTTACACGGCGCGGATAAGGACATACGCCTTTCACAGCAGCCTGAGGACGGTCGGGACCACCGGGAGGTATGCCGGGGTAGCCTGCATGGAAGGAAATATGAGCATTTCAAGTGCCTTGGACCACAAGATCTCCTGTGGCAGCAAACGTGCGAACCTTGGACGAAGTCAACATTAGGAGGGGGACGTAATGTTCTGGGACGATTGTGAGCACGACAAATGATGAGCTTGGAGGGGAATCGGGGACGTACAACTTAGGCTGGGACATTGAGTCGGGTATAGGATAGGTGGTGGAAGGGGAAAGCAATCGCGCGGCCTCGAGAGTCGATGGCTGCCAGGCCGTCCCGAGCTAGGCGCCGAGGTACATCATGCACTGCTATCCGCAGGCGCCCATTTGGCAGATCGGTCTCAAATATCTCAAATAGTGAGCACCGTCATGATGCTTACAATCAAATTTCGATATTAGTTTTCCATGTCCTCCTCCAGCTCCCTCCAACATCAGACGAACCACTGAAAACTGAAGGTACAGCGTTATATCGCTGAGCGAAGAATGCTGCTTGCGATGGAGGATAGCTACCATCCATCACACAGGCCGATGGAGTGACCTCATCAACGGTCGGGCCGGTCTGGGAGTCGGGACTCGGAGGAGGGAATGGGCGGCTGTGGGGTAGCGCCCTGAACCCGAGGACCGGCTTTGCCTGTGGCATCGTGTTGTCGCGGTCGTCCAAAGCGAGCGTTGTTCGACGCGCAAGCTCCAGCTCTGCTCAGTATTCCCTCCTCATATCCCGTTCTCCTCCCTCTGGTATCCTCAATCCCCCCCATGACCCTCTCCCATGGCTAGTAATCCTAACTCGCGTTCCATGTACGGCTCCCAGTCTATCTTTCCGGGAGGCAGCAGCTCTCGCCCCTTCCTGAACATGCTCAATCCAATGGGCCGTACATACCAAGGCTACACGCAGGCCAACCAGTCTGTTGTCGAGGAGGAGGACGAAGAGAACCAAGACCTTGAGGCCGGAGACCCACCTCGAACTAGCCCGCGCACAGGATCTATGCTCCGCTCCGCGACAAAGTCGCATGGCAAACGCAAGGTTTCATGGGGTGGAGACGCCTCCGAGATGAATGTCCTCCGTCCAAACATACGTCGTGCGGATCCGAAGGATGGCGACGAATCATCCGATGGGGAGGTCCCCGCGGACTTCATGATCGAGGCATCCAGCCCCGCTGCCGCTGCTGCAGCATCCCAGCGAAGAACGTCATCCCCCGTGCCTCCAAAGACTGCAAAGGGCAAGGAGCGGGACGACCGCAAGCAGCCGCTGTATGCGTCTCGTAGGGCTTCCGTCCAGAAACCCATCCTCCCGACCAATAACACCGACACCCCCGTATCAATACCCCCCCGACCGTCCGAAATCAATCCTGACCCGGAACCCCAATCGGAACCCCTACGCGAGTCTCCAACGAGGCATATGCGCGGACTGGATGAGCACGAGCGGGCTCTGTGGAACTGGGTTAATGTGTACAACCTCGACGCGTTCCTCCAAGAAGCGTACTACTATTACGAGGGGAAGGGGATATACAGCATAGCACTATCCCGCGGGTTGAATCTCCTGTCCGTTATACTCACTTTCGCATTCCCTGCAAATATACTGATAGTATTGCACATAGCACAATTGGCTTCGTGATCGGTTTCTCAACCTTTCTGCTCGGATGCGTGGACTACTCGCGAATACGACCAGATAAGGTCACGCGACTGTCAGACGTAGTTGTGAGCAGATGTGTCTCCAGGTATGTACACGCCCAAGCGTTTCACGAAAGGACAAGGAGGTTTTTCGTCGTTTGTCGAGCAGGCCCCTTGTATGATTAGCGCTCATGATACTGATTTTGAATTGTCCTAGATTTTCTGGATTTACGTCTCTGTTCTTCATGCTCTTTTCGACGTTCTTCGTCTGGCAACTGGTGTCGTACGCACTCAGTATGATGCGGCTAATGGACATGTACCGCTTCTACACCCACCTGCTGCACATCCCCGATGAGGATATCCAGACCATCTCCTGGCCAGAAGTTGTTCGCCGCATCGGTGCGATTCGCGAAGACAATCCCCTGACGGCGATCTCCTGTAACAAGGGCGCGCATCATTCCGTCACAGCGAAGCTCGACGCGCACGACATCGCGAATCGTATCATGCGTCAGGAGAACTATCTCATCGCGCTATTCAACAAGGAGCTTCTGGACCTTCGCGTACCTGTCCCACTCTTCTTGCACGGTCTCCCACTCTTCCGGCCGGCCTGCGAAGAACACAAGGGCAAGATGCTCACCCGTGCGTTGGAGTGGAACCTGCGGTTCTGTTTGATGGAGTACCTCTTCGACGAGAGTGGGAGGGTTCGGAAGGTGTTTTTAAAGAGCAAGAATCGCGCAGTATTGATTGAGGGGTACGGAAGATTTGCTCTTTTGCTATTGCCGAGGATACTGACTTCCGTCCTTAGACTTCGGCGACGACTGATCTTCATGGGTATTCTTAATGCGATCTTTGCGCCGTTTATTGTGCTATACCTCGTCATGTACTCGTTCTTCCGCTATTTCGAGGTTTGTTCAAGTCTTTCCCACTCTCCTCTTCTCTACATACTTATATTGTCTTCTTCATAGGAATACCACAACAACCCATCCAACATCGGCGGTCGCGGGTACACACCGTATGCCCAGTGGAAGTTTCGCGAATTTAACGAGCTGCCGCATCTCTTCAAGCGTCGCCTGAACGAATCCTACGAGACTGCGAGCATGTATATCGGCCAGTTCCCCAACGAGAAAATCACGCTTCTTGCGAGGTATGTCTTCTCGCTCCCACTACCTTCAAAGCACGCATATACTAACTCCCGAGTGTAGATTCGTCTCGTTTATCGCCGGATCCTTCGCAGCCGTCCTGGTGCTGACCTCCATCCTCGATCCTGACCTCTTCGTCCACTTCGAAATCACGCCTCACCGGACAACCCTCTTCTACATTACCGTCTTCGGGTCCATCCTCGCGGTCGCACGGGGCATGATCCCCGAGGAGAATCGCGTGTTCGACCCAGAGCTGCTCATGACGGAGGTCGTGCAGTACACGCATTACATGCCGGACGAGTGGAAGGGCGAGCTCCATTCCAAGAAAGTCCATGGGGAGTTCGGGGAGCTTTTCGCGATGAAGGTCATGACGTTCGCACAGGAGCTCCTGTCAGTCATCTTGACCCCCTTCGTGCTCTGGTACTCGCTCCCGCCGTGCGCGCCGGCGATTGTCGACTTCTTCCGCGAGTTCACGGTGCACGTCGACGGGCTCGGGTATGTGTGCTCGTTCGCCGTCTTCGACTTCCAGCGGCATGGTAACGTCAAAGTGTGTCTCCTTTCCCCCCTTTCTATATTTCCCCCGTCCCGAAACCTGTCTCGCTGATCTATCTTTGTTCTTGTTCATGAAACAGTTCGGCGCGCCAGAGAAGGTCGAGGAGCGCTTCATGTCCAAGGAGGGCAAGATGGAGAAGTCCTTCCTCAACTTCAAGGCTGCCCACCCCGACTGGACGCCCAACGACCCCTCCGGCTCCCTCTACCTCTCCCGCATGGCCGACCTCTCCGCCGCCCATCCCAACGCCATCACCCGCCGCCGTCTCCTCCAGCGTGCGTCGAACGTCGCCGACGGACATGGCCATGGACACACGCAAATGGATGCGACGGTACAGCTGCACGCGCCGGGGCTCCAGGACAAGGCGCGCGAGTACGACCGGGCGCTGCGCGCCAGCCAGAACGTGCGCCGGAGGGGCCCCGGGGCGAGCATGATCGGGAGTGTGCTACACCCTGCACAGCTAGGTGTCGGGCAGAGCGTGATGTTTCAGTCGCATGCCGGCGTGTCCGCATCGGCGATGGCACAGACCGCTGTCCTCGGCGACTCGCAGGGCAGTGTGATGCCTGGTGCCGGAACAGGAGGTGGCAAAGTTGCGGAGTCGGCCATCCCGGAAGAAGACCTCGCTGCGGACGGGGGTGTCGAGAGCACGCTGGACGAGTCGTACGTCGATGGGCGGCGGCCGCGTGCCGGCATCGCGCAATCGCAGCAGGACGACGATGATGCGGAGTTGGAGGATGGAGGCGTTCTCGGCTTGCTGGCCCAGATCTATGGTACGGGCGCAAACTTGAAGGGGCGCGGAAGGGGCCCACCGCGTGCTATTTGAACGAGCGGTGATGTAGAGCTGGACACCATTCGTAGCAAACTATAGTACTGACGATTGTTCATGAGGAAGTAATGCATATGCACTGTTTGGAATTGGATACAGCAATAAGATCGATGCGACGACGAACCACTGTTCCTCTGCGTGCAAGGCCACTATACCAACGTGGTGTTGGACTACCGTGATGATCCGTGTACAAGAGTAGAACGTCCTTCTAGTACAATAGTGTCTAGCGACGTATTACCAAGATCTATACTATAACTTCCCCGACATCTAGGCCAGTCGTCCGCGTCAATGCGACCTCTGTCGCCAAGCACAACCCTAATGCGACCCGATCCTGAAACCTCATGCCGTGAGACCCAGCATCTCTTTCTTCAGCGCAATCTCGTCCTTGAGCATGGCAATCCGGCTGTCCAACCTCGACGACAAGTCCACCTGCTGCGTCGCCAGCGCCAGCGCCTTGTCCAACTTCTCCAGCGCACTTTTGAACACACTGACCCATGCTTTCGTGTGTGCGACAGGTCCTCCTTCCTTCGGCGAGCCAGAAGCCTCCATCTCCTTAAGGTCAAGGACGGCCAGTTCAAACAGCGCGACACCGCCAACCCAGGTGCTGACTTTGATTGCGGGTTGACGTGCGACGGCATCCTGGAGGAGCGCACGGGAGGAGGCGTAGTCTCCTGCGGTGCGATGCACAATGCCGAGGAGCAGGGAGCGGATAGCGAGCTCGTCGGGGGTGTCGGCTTGCTGGTCGTCAACTGCGGGTTCAGGCTGTTCCTTGCCCAACGCGGCCACGATGTAATCGCTCTTCACCTCGGGCCGCGGGTATAGGCAGGTCGCCCAATCTTCAATGTGGTCAATGGCAGACTGTTTGGTGATGCGCGCATGGGTATTCCAGACTAAATGTCGGGACGGTCAGTTAGGTGGCTCAGCACGGCAGAGCAGCTGACTTACAAATGCCAAGTTCTATTAGGGGGAAGGGGGTTACGGGTCTCAGCTCAAGTCACGAGTTAAACAAGATGTGCTGACCTTCCGCGGGACTGATTTTCGCCGCATGCGCGTAATTCGCCTCCGATCCAGTCAGGTTCATCTGTTTTTCCTTGTAGAAAGCGACTATATAGCAGGCTGAGTTCGCATCGACTAATTCGGCAATGGAGTATACGCACGTTTCTTCTTGATGAACACCTCTGTGGGCAAATCCTTGCCGCCAATCTTGCGCTTCTCGATAAATTCTGGAACCTTATCCAACAGCTTCTGTGCTGGTTCGTACTCCCTAAGCGAGATATAGCATCCGGCAGCAATAAAGTAATATGTGGCATGGCTCCTAAGAACGGAAAACAGGCTGTCAACAAACAAATGCAAGAGAAGTCCGGGCGATACATACCAGCTGTTTACCTCAGTCATTCGAATGAATGCTTCCGCAGCTTCCTGGTACCTCCTCTGTGAAAACAGCGTCCATGCCAGCTCGAAGATTAGCTACAGTGCGATAGGGAGCGTCAGTCCACCGGCTCGCTCCCACAGCTCAAATAGAGATTTTGTAAACTTACCAAACCGTCGGCCTGCGCAAACGTGTGCGGCAAGCCAGGCGCCAGGCCTTCCTGCAGAACCTTTATCGCACCATCTGGATCGTATGACATGCGAAGGATCTTGGCCTATTTTTGCACCCAAGCCATGAGCAAGATCGTTCCGAAGGCTGAACGGGGATTCCGCCTACTCGGTTCAGGATCCATAGTGAGCCGGTCGGATACCGAACCTCTAGTCTGAGAAGGCGTGTCAGAAGATCTCGCGCAGATACCGGGGAAGAAGGGCCCACTTGTCTACTATTGAGCGATATTGCCGAAGGATGTGTTCCTCATCAGCTTGATAGCCGGCAAGCAGTAGAACGACACCGTGGTATGTCATTAATGAAAGCCTATGGATGCGAGCAGTTTATATTGAGTAATACCGGAGGAGATGAACGTCTAGACGTACCCTGCGAAAACAGCATGCACGTCGGTCTTGGCGGCTGACACAGCCAGGGCACGAAGGGCCAGCTTCCTGTCATGATTGAAACCCAAGAAACCGACGACTCCTCTGGAAGTTCGATCAGGCCTAGACGGGAGAGTATTAATGTGTGGGAATATATACTGACCGTATCTTCGCAGGGAGCAGAGAAAACACGAGGTTGAACAGTCTGGCGGATATGGCGCTCAATACTACCCAGGAGCTACATCGCGTGCAGAAGGTGGGATGGAACATACCCATAGCCTGAAGGTGGATGTCAGCGTTAGAAAGTGACAGGTGGGGGATATCCTCACCAAATGCCGTCCCGGACAAGATAAATTCGTCTACAGATCCATCTGCCGCACCTATGGGTATCTGTGGCGTGCTTGGCACTGAGAGGGTCGAGCCGGTAAAGCGGCTGAAGAAGCCAGACCTTGTCGGCTTCGGTGTTGAGGACGTTGTACTCATGCCGTCAATTCCCGAGCGGACGCTCCCGGCTCTAGACGTAGGCGCGGATGCCGCCGGTGTCGAGTAGTAGTCTAGCCCACTGGGGAATACAATCTTATACAACCTAAATATGAGAGGGTTCAAATTACATGGACTGGTCCAGAAAGAAATATGCGTACTTGGTGTATTTGGTATGTGCGCTGCCAGAAGGGCGTTAATGGCCGTCAGATAACGGGGCGCTTTGTACTGACCTATTCATAGCATACAAGCACTGAAGATAGCCCATGTAGGACTCGCTATCGACCGAGCCGTATGAGGCAGGAAAGAATGGCTAAAGAGACATGTCGACACACCTAAGTGCATGGGTAAGACCGAGGAGAATGACAGAGTCTGAATGCAGCAGTTCCCACTCTGTGCCAGGCGGGAATTGAGTGGTCTGGGACGAGGACTTGGCCAGCTTTAGTTGCTTCTTCGCACCCGCCTCACAAGCGGTGAGGAGGCGTGAGGCTTCGGCCATCAAACCAGTCTACAGGGGTCGGAGGAAGTGAGGGAAATGTCCAGAAATCGGAGGCAATATGTCTACGAACCTCCATTCCCAAGGCAGCTTCGAGGAAGGCGCATACGCCATGGCCCATTGCGTGGAAAGGCGAATCGCCGCCGGCGAAGGTATCGCGCGCCTTGGTGAGGTCATTGGCAAAGAGATGGTCGAAGCCCACGGTTGCGGCGCAGAGCTGTTGCTGTGTGTCGAGCTGCGAGTCCGCCATTGTTCTGGCAGTGGGCGGGTGATGGACAGAAGGCAACCCGAGGACGCTGGGCCAAGCCACACGGACACTGGTGGCTCTCCATGCCCGAGTGTCCGAGTCCGACTCGCTCGGGCCGCCTTCAGTCCTTGGGCGCTTCTAGGCTGCGGTCTGCGATGGCGCCCGTGTCATTGGGCGCGTCCTTTGCCACCAGCGTCTAGCACTCCCACCACTCCCGCCGGGAACGACGTCCTCGCCTTTGCTCGACGACGTTGACCACTCGCTCCTGTGTATGCTGCTATGGCGTCCTCGGCTGTAAAGGCACGGATAAATGCCTTTGAGGCCATGCAGGCGGGCGGACCTCTCATGGCCTCGAGATCACCTCCAGACCTCCTCGAGACACCAATCTCGCCTAAAGCGACTTCTATATCTCCCATTCTCCCCTCTTCGACTCCTGGAAAGTCTATGCCACCCTCTCCGTCCCCATCCCCACCAAATCTCGGCCGCAAAACCTCACTCATCGATCTGAAGGACTGGGTCGTCGACGACGGCCCTCTTCCATATGTTCCGAGGCAGAAGCCTCCGATCGCCCGTAAACCTCCTCCTCTTGCCCCCAAGCCGACTCCCAGACATGTCTCCGACTCTTTCGTGAATAAACCTTCTCCACCTCTCATAAGTCTTGATTCTCCCCCCAAGACTCGTGCCGCTCCTCCATTGCCGCCTCGAAAACCTTCATACTCATCCCTCAAGTCCATCTCCCCTACAAATACATCCAACTCAGGCTCTCGCAGTCCACATCCACCTGTCCCCCCACTGCCACAACCATCAAGGGCCGATTCCCTCACCGTTGACCATACGTACCCACCACTCTCTAAATTGGGAATCACCATACCCTCTCGTCATGCCCCCGGCTCCTCAATTTCCTCATTTCATTCAGTATCTCTCTCCTCGGACGGTGGAGATCCGTCTACCCCAGGCACTGGAAATTCGCTAGCAAACCATGTTGCTACCTATCCTATGGACCGGGACGACGACCATGACAGAGGAAGTCTTCGCGATTTGGACACGGTTAGCCTCGATGAATCGTTCGAGAACCTCTCCATGGCTTCCGCTGTGAGTCCTTCCGTGGCCTCCTCTCTCTCGCACGACTGGGAGGTCTATGCCAAACGCGAGCCTCCCAAACTCCCCCAGCGACCGCCCAAGCCGTCCGCTTCTGCACCTACCTCTCCTCGCACTTCGCCCCACCTCATGCCGAAACGGGATGGTCCTCCTCCGCCTCCTCCGCGCTCGCGGCCCCCCTCATCCCGTAACTCCCTGGCCTCTACCTCTGCGGCATCCGACCGTTCCTCTATCCTCAGCAATGCAACCTCGCGCACAAGCGTCAGCACACGCAGCACTACGACTCCCAAACCTAAATCGGCAATGCTCACACGACCCACCCCAGTACCTCCTGCCGCGCGCAAACGGTATGAGGCGGTCTTTAACGGGAACGTGGTCGCCGCCCGGCAGGCGAAACGCGCCAAATCGCCTCCCCCAATACGCAAGCCCAGGCAGGCGGCAGGATGGCGTGGGCTCTCGGTGGATCTGATCACTAACCCCGAAGAGATCAGTTCCAGCGCAGACACCACTATCCGTCCGGAGCCTATTGATGAGGAGGTGGGCGGTGAAGAGAGGTTAGACGGGGAGACAGTGAAAGCGATATGGAAGCTGTCGAGGTTAGAGAGGGGAACGCTGCGCGTCATATGGTGAGATAAAGCCTCGCATCTTCGTTTATTTCAGTCGGTTTGGAGGCTAACTGCGACCGCAGGATGGAGTGCGATCCCACGAGCATAGGCTCCCTGGATCGCGACGGGTTCATCAAGGGCATGTGGCGAATAGACGAGGAGTTACGCAAGGCGCAGATGCACAAACCCGTCACGCCGCGCATACAGCTTCGCCAACCCAAGCCGTCGCATCCTCCGAAACCGATATTGCGATAGCCCGTAGCACTTTGCTAGGACTTCCGGTTGCACGACGTTTACGTGTCCACAACCCTACACCACGCTCTTTACCAGCGACCCGGTGACATAATGACTATGCGTTCACCGTTATAGTGCTCGGACACCTCCCGTTATTCCTTGTCTCTGGCTTCCACTTGTATCCTTACCATTACTCGAGTCAGCGCGCGCGTCAGGATTTAGTACTACTCATGTGGCTCGGCAACCTCAATCTGCTCCCTCAAATTCAATGTTATACCCCTGTAGTCATTCTTATATCATGTGTTACAGCGAGTCTTCTTCACTTGGTGAAGATGATCACCGCGAGCCCGGTGACTGCGACACCGTGTGGACCCGGATACGCGATGATGCACGCGCCCGCCGTGCATTCACTTCGAACGCACGACTCAAATCTCTCTTGGTCTCGGTCATGGCCATCCGCAAGCTTCAAGCGCATTCATACGGACAGATACCGCAGCCCCTTTCCTCCACCATCTCCTTCATCTTAACCACTCGTATCCAAGACGACATCGACCCACATTTATACCATTAGGACTTCAACCAGTTCACCATGCTCGGTACGTCGACTACGGCGCCCACTACGTCACTCCACCTCCGACCTCCCCCCCCACGCCCCCATTCGCCTCCACGTTCACGACCATAGCGTCCTTACAGATATTCTGACACCTGTCCTGTCCACAGTCATCGGTCTTACCGGCGGGATCGCGACGGGCAAGTCGACCGTCTCCTCGCTCCTCCGTGCGCACCACGTCCCCATCGTCGACGCAGACGTC
Organism: Ganoderma multipileum BCRC 37180; assembly: GCA_000338015.2. Classification (NCBI taxonomy): domain Eukaryota; kingdom Fungi; phylum Basidiomycota; class Agaricomycetes; order Polyporales; family Polyporaceae; genus Ganoderma; species Ganoderma multipileum. Next base: position 2,225 of record BACB01000433.1, on the reverse strand, counting down.
CTCGCGCGCAAGGTCGTCGAGCCGGGCACCCCCGCGCTCGCCGCGATTGTGCGCGCGTTCGGGCCCGAGATCCTCCTCCCCGACGGCACGCTCGACCGGCCGAAGCTCGGGCGCATCGTGTTTGCGGATGAGGGCGCCCGCCGCACGCTCAACGCCATCGTGCACCCCGCCGTGCGCCGCGAGATGTTCTGGAGCGTGCTCAGATATTGGTGGTGGGGCGAGAGGGTGTGCGTGCTCGACGTGCCGCTGCTGATCGAGGGCGGGCTGTGGAAGTGGGTCGGGAAGGTTGTCGTCGTGTATTGGTGAGTTCGTCACGTCCACTCTACCCCACTGCCCCATCCTACACCATCCCTCGAGCTGTGGCCCTGACCTTCTGACGTGCCGCTTTACAGCTCGGCGGAGATTCAGCTGCACCGGCTTATGAGGCGCGACAACTCGACGCGGGAAGACGCGTCTGCCCGGCTGAATTCGCAGCTGCCTATAACTGAGAAGATCAAGTACGCGGACATTGTCATAGACAACTCCGGAACGCAACAAGAATTGGAGCGCGACATTGGCGCGATTGTCAAGAGGCTTAGAGACGATGCCGGCTGGTCTTGGAGGTTAAGCTGGCTGTTCCCGCCATGGGGTGTCGCTTCTGCTGCGTGGATGCTGAGTTGGCGGGCCTTGCGTCGCTCGCATAAACACAAGTCACAAAAACGATAGAAACGGACGGCCTTGTTATATTGGCATTCTTGCATCTGTACGATTTACATATACTAGAGACTTTATTGTACTGTACTATGACTATGTGGAAACTATGCGCCTCCCGACTCGCGAACGAAACCTATCAAGCACTCGAGATGACGATTCTGACAACAACATCCCTGCATTTGACTCGAATTGCCTGATAAAGGCACAAGAATGCGAGAACAGTCCACGAAAATATGCGCCACACTATCGTATGCATGTCACGAACGGGCACCAGCAACAGCTCCTCCACGACGACCACGTCCGCCACCGCGGCGACCATACCCTCCCCATCCACCAACATATGCGCCGGGACCCATCAGACCAACACCACCGGGCTCACCGAAAGTAGCAACGTTGCGCTCCCTCTCCTCCTCTCTGCGGTTACGTCCACCTCCGCGACGCCCACCACGTCCCCGCCCATCGCCAGTCGGGCCATTGCTGCCTGAGGACAACGTGTCGAAAAACGACTTCTTCGGGTTGTATGCGGCGTCCTTCTCGTCCTCCTTTGGGGTTTCGCCTTCCGGCGTCTCAGCGCCCTCGTTCTTCGGGGTTCCGCGGGGAGACGGGGCAAGCGCGGCCTTGTCGAAGCGAGCATTGCTGCTCTGGAAGTCAAAGTCAGTCGCGGGCACGCGTAGGTCGCCAGCCTTGATCTCCGGGCCCTGGCGCCCGCCACGCCGCCCACCACGCTGCTGCTGGCCCGCGCCGTTCGAGACCCGGAGGTCGCCAATCGCGCGCTCGATGGTCTCCATCGAGGCGGTTGCCGAATTTACCGAGGGATTGCGTGCGGCGGCGCGTGGGGCCGCAGCGCCGTTGGCTTGTGCTTGACCATTCGGGGCTTGCACGGGCTGCGAGCCCGACGGTTGCTGGCGGTTGGCAAATTGCTGCTGCTGTCGCGCGGCAACTTGAGCCTGCCCTGGTTGTGGAGAGACGCCAACAGGTGCCTGTTGGGGGTATGAGGGAGAGCCGTAAGGAGGGTAATTGGGTGCCACCTGAGGTGCGGACGCCTGGAAGACGAAGAAGCATCAGTGTCCATTCGATATGGTACGTGATGACACATAGAGAATGGTCAGAAGGAAGGCAACGGGATATCCACACGGTTTTTTGCGCTCTCGGACAATCGAGCATTCGCTCGTTACATCCGTCAATGGTTTCATCATCCGCGACCACGTGTCGCGTGCAAAGAATAAAAACCGAAGGGAAGGAGACTCACGCCAATAACTGCAGGATCCTCGCGGACGTCGCGTCGTTGGTTGACGGGTTCGTCAACGGCGAGGTCTTTCACCTCCGAGGCACGGAAGATGATATATGTGTAGGGTTCTGTCACAGGAGGAATATACTCATTCGGCGGTCTATGAGGGATCAGGGGTCAGCGACATTGAGGCATGACACATAGGATGTAGAGGAGAGTGTCAGAAGGAAGGCAACGGAAGAATCCACATGGGTTTTATGCGCTCTCGGACTCGCGAGCCGCAGCTCTTTTACATCCGTAGTGG